>PVJN01014763.1:0-45846 GCA_004026805.1 Lasiurus borealis | reverse complement strand
ACTTCCCCCGCGCGGCGGCGGGGCGACGTCAGGCGGAGGGCGCGGGGCGCGCACGCTTTAAATGGCATTCGCTGTCATCCGAGCCGGCCGTGTGGGCCGCCGCCGCCGCTATATAAGCCGCCGCCGGGCCGCCGCGGGGCAGACGCGCGCCAGCGGCCAGCGCCCGGGCTCGCAGCGCAGCGGCGCGGCGCCCCGACCCCGCGCGCCGCCGCCGTGTTCCCCCGACGGGCCCTCGCTCGCCCGCCCTCCCGAGGAGCGCCCGCCCGGGCCCGCGAGGGCCGCCCGCCCCCCGCAGCCGATTTGGATCCCCCGCCCGGCGAGCCGCCGCAGGCTGCTGCCTCCCGGGGGGCCCCGGCGCCGCGGCCGCTCCCCGCCCGCCCCGCCGCCCCGCCGCCGCCGCCGCCGCCCGGCCCCGGGGACGCGGCCGGCAGCGCCATGGCGGCCGCCAAGCCCGGCGAGCTGATGGGCATCTGCTCCAGCTACCAGGCGGTGATGCCGCCCTTCGTGTGCCTGGCCGACGCGTTCCCGCCGCCCGCGCGGCCCGCGCCGCTGGCCAAGGGCAAGGGCCGGCTGCGGCGGCCGCGCCAGTCCCGCTTCAAGACGCAGCCCGTGACCTTCGACGAGATCCAGGAGGTGGAGGAGGAGGGGGTGTCGGCGCTGGAGGAGGAGAAGGCCAGGAAGTCCTTCCTGCAGAGCCTGGAGTGCCTGCGCCGCAGCACGCAGAGCCTGTCGCTGCAGCGCGAGCCGCTGGGCAGCTGCCGCCTGAGGAACAGCCTGGACTCCAGCGACTCCGACTCGGCCCTGTGAGGGCGCCGCCGCCGCCGCCGGCCGGCCGGGCGCGGGGAGGGGCGCACGCCTCCGGGACCCGCCGGCCGGGGACTCGGCGTGCGGACCCCGGTGCGGCGCGCGCCCCGGGGACACCCCCCTCCCCTCCATCCCCCTGAATCCCCAGGACCCGGGACGACCGCCCGTGGCGCGCGCGCTCGCGCTGGGACTCCTGCCCAACAGGACCGGTCGGGGCGCGCATCCTGGGTCGGAGCGCGCCCGCCGGGGGCGCCGGGAAGGGGGCCGCCGCTCTGCCCCGGTGCGTGTTTATTTTTAAACTCTGCCCCGCGCGAACTCTGCGGTGCGGGAGGGCGCGCCTGCGTGCCGCGTCGCCAGGGCTCCCCGGAGAGCCGCTCCCCGGGTCCCGCACCCCGCTCCGCGCCCCCGCGCCCCGCAGCGCACCCCAGTTCACACTCACGCCACCGGCGCTCGCCGCGCACTTTGCTGACTGACGGCCAGGCGCGGCCGGAGGACGGTATTTATTTCTGCATCGCGAAGGCCGGCGGCGCGCATCTGACCGTCTTTTTACCCGGAGGCGTCGGCGAGGCTCCGGACGGAGACCAATAAAGTCCATATATTTGCACAGCGCATCGCTCCCAGGTCCTTGACTTCTTGAAGCGGCGGGGCCCAGGCGCACAGGACCGGGAGGTGGGGGACGGGGAGGAGGCTGGGGGGGGGACCCCCCGCCCGAGGGAAGGTAACTCCACCGGCTTCGCTGGCCGGACCGAGGCCATTGCTCCCGCCGCCCCCGGTGGACCCACACCGGCCCGGAGCGCCCCGCCTCCCTGTCCTGCCCCCACCGCCGCGCCCGGGATGGAGTGACGCCGCTGTGCGGTGACTTCTTTCTCCGGGAGGCGGGGGTCGGGGTCAGCGCCCCCTCCCCGCCCCGGAGGACCCCCTTTCTTGGAGGCAGGCGGGGAGGTGCGTGAGGCAGCAGTGGGAGACTCGGGCCGGAGATTGGGGGGGGATAGTGGGACTCGAGGGGGCGAGTGAGTGCCCCCTCCCTGCCGGGCGCCCTCCTCCCGGGACCCTGCAAAGAGCGGTGGCTCTCAGCTCTGCGGTTCCTCTGGGCAGCCCTTCGCCCTGCCCTCCCCCGGATTCCGCGGGGAGGGTGGGGCATGTCTTAGGTCAGAGCCTGAAGGGCGCGTGGGTCCCCCCGAACCTCCCCACCCCTTTGGTTTGCAGACGAGAAAACAAACCTTCGCCAGCAGCGAAGGAAGGTCACGTGGAGAGCAGCCGGGAGCCGCAGCCGGCTCCCCCGACGCCGCGTCCAGGGCTCCTAACACCACGGGGGCCTCTCTTTCCAGTGCCCGACAGCAGCTGCCCCGCACCCTGTCTGCGCCCCGCGCCCGCGGGGATGACCGTGACACAGGGCCACTGGGCAGCGGTGGGGGTGGTAGTGGTGGTGGGTATAAACGGCATTCGGTCGAGGAAGGCAGGATCCCCACTTGGAGCCCCTACCCCCCCCAGCCCCCCATCCACCGTGACTTCCGAGCTGACTCTCCCTTCCAGGCTGCGAGCTAGGGTGCTCTTCCTGCTGCTGCTTTCCCCAGGTTTCCCTGATTCTGTGCTGGGGCGCCCTCTGGTGGTGGGGCCTGAACCGATTTATTTTTTATTTTATTTTATTTTTACTTTTCACACCGCCCCTCTTGCAGGCCCTGGCTCTGCAGAAAACGGGAGAGCAGAGGAAATGAAACAAAGAAACAAAAATAGAAGCAGCTTTTCCTGTACTAGATGGGATGCCGCCCCATTCATGAATTGTTAAATAAGGCCAATTACATCTTTTTTTTAAAGAAAATATATTTTTTCATTGATTTCGGAGAGGAAAGGAGAAGAGGAGAGAGAGAAACATCAGTGATGAGAGGGAATCCTTGATTGGCTGCCTCTTGCACGCCCCACACTGGGGATTGAGCCCACCACCTAGGCATGTAACCTTGACTGGAAATGAACCCAGGACCCTTCAGTCTACAGGCCGATGCTCTATCCACTGAACCAAACCGACTAGGGCGGCCCATTAGATATATATACAGTGTATATATGCAGTATATATATATATATACATACATATATATACACAAACAAGACCCACTGGGCCTGAATGTCCTCCTCGCTGGCTCAGAGGGGACTGGATCTGTGGCGCGGTCCTGGCCGCAGGGCACACACTGGCCATTGCAGTCCGCAGTGGCAGTCGGTCCCCTGTGGTGAGCACTCCTCACAGAAGGCCCTTCCTTGCAGCTGGGGGTGAGGCTTTGGTTCTGATGTCCCCCAGCTGCCACGGCGAGGCTGATTTGAGTACCTCAGGGTGGGAGGCGGGCTGCTGAGCTCTGAGTCCCCTCAGCCGCCTTCTCTTCCCTCGACGTGTCCCCGTCCCCTCTTTGTTATACAGTATCTTTAGCAGTCGTTCCTGGTTTTGCTCTTCCGGGGCTGGTGCCCCACACCTTCCCGTGGCTGTCACACCCCTCAGGCCAGAGATCCTGGCCTGGGCGTCTCCCCTGTGGGCTCCGCAGCACCCCTCTTCCTGTCCGCAAGCCTCCTTCCCCAGCTGAAGGCCTGCCTGCCTGGGCCACCCTGCCCAGCATCCGGGGGTTGTTATGGGACCGCATCCTCTCACCAGCCAGTGCTTCTGAAACGTCTGCCGGGTTAGGATGAGTGAGGGGGCAGTGAGGAGGACTGACCTCCTCTGGCCTCCTTCCTGATTTGTCTCTAAATTATCCTACCGAACGCATGTTCTGCGTTTAATCAAGCTAATTCCCCCCGCTCTGGTGTCACAGTGAATCCAATCTGTCCCACTCTCTTTGTTTTGCCTACAAGTGGCAATTAGTTCTCAGGGCTGGGTATGGAAAGACGTTTGGAAGAGGCGGTGACAGGAGCAGGGGGGCGGGGCCAGGGAGGGGGAGGTTGGGATGCCCCCGTGTCAGACGCAGCAGCTGGTCTGGGTGTTCTCTGCTGGGCATTGCTTCCCTGCACGGGAGAGAAAGGAGGGGGGAGGGGCTCCTGTGAGGTCCCTATGGAACTGCTGGGGCTCGGCTCCCCCCCCCCCCCCCCCCCCCCCCCCCCCCGGGGGCTTGAAGGCCCTCCAGAGGCGGCTGAGCTGGGCCTGGAGGCCAGATGGGGGAGGAGAGGAAAGAGGGAGAGACATGGGCTGAGGGAGCAAGAGAATGTGAGAACCAGAAAGATGGGGAGGACTGGTGCCCTCGGAGAGATGGGAAACTGGGAGACATGAGAGCTGGGGCTGGAGGCCAGATGGGGGAAGGAGAGGAAAGAGGGAGAGACATGGGCTGAGGGAGCATGAGAACGTGGGAACCAGAAAGATGGGGAGGGCTGGTGCCCTCGGAGAGATGGGAAACTCAGGGACATGAGAGAAGGGGAAACTCAGAGAGAGTCAGGAGCCAGAATCTGTCAAAAGATGGGCAGAAATGAGAGAGAGAGAGAGAGAGAGAAAGAGAGAGAGAGAGAGAGAGAGAGAGAGAGAGAGAGAGAGAGAAAGAGAGAGAGAGAGAAGGAAGGAGGGAGGGAAGGAGAGAGAAGCGCTCTGGAGAAGGGGCATGAGAGGCGAGAGAACCTCCAGGAGGGTGCCTCTTGGGGAGCCGTGCTGCGGAGCTGGGGTGGGGGGAGCCCGCCCAGCCGTCTGGATCTACAGCCCCTGGGACTTGCAGGCTTGTCCAAGGAGACACCCCCTTCCTTCCTTCCCCGTCTGGGCCTCGGCCCGAAGTCCCGGCCTGGGGACCAGTTTTCCAACACGCTGGATCCCAGAGGAGGGACAAGTGGCCATCCCACCCCGCTGGCAGCCTCTCCTAAATACTTCTCTTCAGCAGGGGAGCTGTTTATCAGGGCATGGGGGGGAGGGACGGGCTGTGTGTGAGTCCAGGGAATGAGCGGGTCACCTCTTCCCTTAGGGAGCACCTCTGGGGTGGACTCTGTGTCCACTGGGCTCTGGGAAAATAGGAGGAGGTAAAGGCCACCACTGAGTGGGCACCTCCTATGGACACTCCGCTCCATGCTGATGACCTGTCTGTCGCAGGCATCGCTCAGATGACAAAACTACAGCGGGGTCAGGCTTCTTGCCCAAGGCCACGCAGCTCCTCAGTGCGGAGCTGGGTTGCCACCCAGTATTTCTTTTTACATGTCAAAGCCTGTATTCTTTCAGGGATCCGAACCCCAACTTCTTACTGCCACACCCTGTGGTAGCCAGGAGAGTGGGCCTGGCAGACCCCCTGTTACAGGAGGTGCAGTTGACCAGAGCAGAGCGGCTCTGGCTTTGAAATCCACCCCATGCCCCCCGGGCTGCTCCCCACCCATTGCCTGTGTGCGTGGCTTAGAAGTGAAGGCAGAACTGTCGCTGGGAGGCCCGAGAGTCCTTTGTTGGTGGACTTGGGGCTCATGGCTTTCCCGATGGCTCTGCAGGAGCTTTCTGAGACCGCAGGCCCGTCTATGGACACCTCTCCCGCTCTCCTCTCGGGGTCTCTTGCCTTGTAACCTGCTGGCTCCCTCTCTCTTTCATTCACACGGGCACGTCTCCTACTGAAATCCTTGCATGCTTAATCCTATCGTCAATCCGATGCTCAGAGAACCCCGGCTGGCATCCTCTCCCCACTCCCAGCGGGTTCCCGGGGCTGCGTGCCCCTCCGGCCCCACGGGCACAGGGGAGGATGGTGGGCATCACTTCAGAGAGAACGGTGGGGCCGTGGCAGAGCTGCCAGACAGATGTGTGTCCTGCTGGTCTGCGGGCCCCAGGTTCTGGGTGGGGAGTGCGCATGCCATGGCCTGTGTCTGGGTGAAGATGAAGAGTCGCTACGTGGACGGTCCTCCTCTCGGCCTGTGCTCCAGGCCAGACGACTCATAAGGAGACCTGCCCTTTGAGCTTCCAGGCCATGGATGGAGACTGCTCCTTATTCACCAACATTGGTTCCCCTCCCTCCAGCTGACTCTGTGTCCCCGATGCTCTCGTACTGAGGTCTCTCGCTGTGACTCTGCCGGTGGGTATATTGGGAAGAAAATATACTCTCTCACTGTGTTTCTCCCAGGCCTCGGCCTTAAGATGTGCTTTCCCCTACCCCCCCCAATCTTTTCCCTGCACCCCGGTGGTGATCAAGGCAAGGAGGCCACTGGCTTAGGGGATGGCAAGGTAACAAGGTAGAAGGACCGCAGGCTCCTGAATGACCTTGTGGGACCGAACAGCCTGCCGATCTGGAAACAGCCCCGGGACTATTTTTGCACCTGAGAGAAACACACGTGCACCTTCTTCCAACACCCAGGTTGCCGCCGGGTCTCGGTGTGACAGCGATCCTTCGTTACCGGGTATGACAGCGGTCCTTCGTTACTGGGTCTCGGTGTGACAGCGGTCCTTCGTTACCGGGAATACACAGACGTTGGTACTGGCGGTGGGCTGCGGGCCCAAACTCAGACAGTGTGAGTCGTGCTTTGCTGCTTGTTAAATGGGTTTGGATATCGCAGGCTGGAGAGTCGGGGATCCTCCTCACCCCTGGGAAGGACATTTGGCTAAACCAGGGTGAAGACACTGGGGAAGGCTGATCCCATGTTGACCGAGCCCGTAGCTCCAGGAGAAGTGGATGGAAAGAGCTGGAATAGCCAGCTTCTACTTTCCTTGCAATTTCTAGTCTGGGGGCTTCTAGCTGGTTCCAGGGGCCAACGACCAGCCCCAAGCTGTTTCCCCAGTGGAGCTCTGACGCGATTTTGTTATTGTGCTTCCTGTCCATTCTGGCTACCTCGGGAGGGTTCCAAAGCAGTAAGTCTGGGGACCAAGACACCACCCTTCATGCGATCTTGCTCCGGCCTGGGCTGTGGCGGGGCGTCCTGGGTGGCCTCTGAGAACGGCTCTGGCCCCCAGCGCCCTTCTGTGTGGGCTCCAAAGGGGGGCAGCTTTCACCTCTTCGAGGCCCTCACTTCTAGATCCTCTCTCTTCCTTTCCGTCTCTTGTCTTTCTTGTAATAATGTGCTAAAAGCCACGAGGAGTAGCAGCTGTGTTAGACACAGTTTGTAAAGGACCCGGGATATCACACAGCACCTTAGAGCTGTGGGGTCCTGGCGCTGGTGGCTGGGCAGAGGCCGTGTTCATGCAGACTTGGCATCCGGCTCCTTCCTGCACGATGGGGAGACGGAGGCCTAGAGGCAAACAATCCTCTCCGAGATAGTGGTGCCTCCCCCACCTCCCACCCCATTTCCCAGCCTTGAGGAGAGTCCAGCAGCTGTGGGCTGGGCTGTTGTGTGCTGAACAATTCCATTCACACCCCAACTAACCACTCCAGCACCACCCGGCTGCTGGCCCGTGACCCCGGCAATGTGTTACTGCCCTCAGCCCCACTCTGCCTCTCTGTCCTGCCTGCTGGCCTTTAGGTAGCCTCTGACCTTCCCTCTGGTCTTCCCGGGAGGATTCTGACTGAGCTCCCCCTTCCCACATTTTCCAGAAGGTGAAAGCTGTTCCAGGAGAGGCCAGACAGTTCCGAGCCTGCTACCCTCGGATTCCTGCCTCATAAAACCCACCGTATTGGCGGTTCTATCTGTTCTGAGGTTTTTAAACGAGCTGTTCTTTGGTCTGCTGTAGAATGCAACCCCAGAAAAAGCTGCTGGGGCTGAAACGGGTTTGGCTCAGTGAATAGAGCGTTGGCCTGCGGGCCGAAGGGTCCCAGGTTCGATTCAAGGGCATGTATCTTGGTTGTGGGCACATCCCCAGTAGGGGGCGTGCAGGAGGCAGCTGATCTATGTCTCTCTCATCGATGTTTCTAACTCTATCTCTCTCCCTTTCTCTCTGTAAAAAAATCAATAAAATATATATATATTTTAAAAAGCTGCTGGGCCCACGAAATCTGCTTGGCATCATCAATGAGTGATCTGTGTGAGGGCCAGGACCTGCTGAGCCTTGCCCTGTGCACTGTGGGGCACACACACACATACACACACACACACGCACACTCATCCTTCCCCTGCTGAATATAAAAATGGGCATGAGAATGGGGCCTGCCATAGCTGATCCATGGGCAGGCAGCAGGAACACTGACATTGTAGGCTGGGCATGTGGGGACCGCGGGCCAAGTTAAGAGGTGAAATTGTCTCCTTCCATAGTTGGAAAGGCAGATCTTTGCCTTCGAAGGCTGTAGCTCAAGAGAAGTTAGAAGAGCCAGAAGGTTCATGAGTACCGGCTGCTCCTTGTGGGGTGAAGTGGCATTCGAAGCAAAGATGGGAGCTCTGCAAGTATTAGCCTCAAGCCCGCAGAGGTGAAAGGGATAGCAAGCATCCGGCGACATAGGGAACAGCCATCTGCTCTTGTCACCAAACAGAGGCAGTCAGGCGGCTGTGGCTGAGGGCCTTTCTCAGAGACTATCCAGCAGCAAAACACTCATACAAGGGAGCCAGTGCCAAGGTGAAGGTCAGACTATGGGGTTGCTCCTCCCTTAAGCCTGGTCTCCAAAGCGCTGCCGTTACAGTACCGCGGGGGACAGGTATGTGGGGGGAGCCAGCGCGAGGGAGCGAAGGCGTGACGCGGGCTTGAGCCTCTGCGAGAAAACAGCAGAGCCTTGCTCCGGACATGACAGTAAGCCAATCGTGGTTGCTCCCTAATGAATCTTCCAAGAATTGTTTTTCCCAAGAAACCAGAAAAGCCCCAAAATAGCCCTCCAGGAAGACATATTTTCTGACGTTCAGGTCAGATGAGGACAGCAGACAAGGGAGAATCTTCCAGAGGGCGAGACTGATGCTGCCAGAACTCCAGGGCCAGGGCAGAGACCCTCATGGTTCCTGTCCCGGGGGCTACTGCTTACTGGCATCGTCTGTCTTCTGAAGGGGCTTGTTTCTCTGGTCTCGCCTTCCCTGTGATAAAACGGGGCGGGACACACTGTCCCTTAGCTTCCCAGTCATCCGGCCTCCAAGGCCCACATCTGACGCAGGTGGCGAGGCCGGGGCGTCACTCAGAGATCGGGGTGCTGGCACTGGCTGGACTTCGGGGTGTCTCCCACAGAGTTAGCAGCCAGAGGGGTGGGCTGCGTCAGAGATCGGTCGTGACTCCCTAGGATCTGTCCTATCCGTTTTCCTAGGCAGGAAGCCAGGCCGGTCCCAGGCCACCCCAGCGCTTGGAGCAGTGGTTCTCAACCTGTGGGTCTCGACCCCTTTGGAGAGTCGAACGACCCTTTCACAGGGGTCGCCTAAGACCATCGGGAAATGCAGATATTGACATCACGATGCATCACAGTAGCAAAATGTCATGGTTGGGGGTCACCACCACATGAGGAACTGTAGGCAAGGGTCGCGGCCTTAGGAAGGTTGAGAACCACTGGCTGGGAGGTAAGTGTATCCAGCGCCAGGTTTCCTTCCATCACATGTGAGTGCAGTAATGTCTGCCTCTCCTGGACCCGGGCCTGAGATGTGGAGGATGCCAGCGGCACACTTGCCCTTCCCTCCGCCAGGAGCATCCTGGACATGATGGTCACTGGCTTCCACCAAGTAGAGGAGGATGTAGTGGTCTCAGGGGATGAGGAAGGTACAGTGTGGGCGGGGCTTGGGGCCCTGGACGACGGAGTGAGCAGAGGCCTGTTTCTGGAAAGAAAAATGAAGTTGTTTCTTCTCTCAGGGGCGGGGGGCTGGGTCTCGTGCTGCAGCAGCAGACCTTCCCTTGCTCGCTCTCCCCGAGATCCCCAAGCAGAGAGATTCCGTGTCCCGCTCCTGCTCTCCTTTCCTGCGCTGCGGTGACCAGTCCGGCAGGAGGTGGCTGCTGGCTGTCCACCGCACAGAGATGCATCTGAACTTCAGCTGGAGCGGTTCTGGCTTAACCAGGGAGTGGGGAGCCGGGCTTCCACACCCGCTGACAGCCCATTGGCGGCTCTGAGTTCTCCGGGAAAATGCTTCCCCCCTGCGCTCAATGCTAAGATTTCCTCGTAGGTCTTAGTGGGATGGTGACTGGTGGGGTTCGCTCCTAGTTTTTTCCCGACCTGAGGCGGAGCAGGTGGAGGAGAGCAGAGACCAGCTTTGTGCAGAGCTGGGTGTCCGTTAATCTCCCGCTTGGGATGGGCTCTGGGCTGACTCTTACACTTCTGGTCTCTGTCGGCCCATGAGTACCAAGGTCAAGGTCCCCATGACTTGGCAATGCCCTCAAGGGGAGAGGCTGCCTCCTGCCCTGCCCACCTCTCTGGGTTCCTGATTTCTCTTATTTTGAGACTTCTGAGTATCCCATACTTTCTTGCCAGATCATTGACTAATTTTTTATTCTTATTTTAACCAGCTTTTCAAGTTACTTTGGTCATAAAAGCTAGTGAGCACATGCATTCCACTGTTCTGCCTGACACAGAATCTCCGCCCTTACCTCTCCAAGCCTCTATAACAGTGGTTCTCAACCTGTGGGTCGTGACCCCTTTGGGGGGGTCAAACGACCCTTTCACAGGGGTCGCCTAAGACCATCGGAAAACACCTATTTCCCATGGTCTTAGGAACCAACACACCGCTCCTCGGTGTAGCAAAGTATAGCAATGTAGTTTACTGTTGTCATAGGAAGACTGTTACCCATGCTACACCACGATTCAAGACAAAATTTCATTTATTTCTCATTAGAAATAAATATTTCACAATATACATTACATATTGTTTTTGTGATTAATCCCTATGCTTTAATTATGTTCAATTTGTAACAATGAAAATACATCCTGCATATCAGATATTTACATTACAGTTCATAACAGTAGCAAAATCACAGCTATGAAGTAGCAACGGAAATAATTTTATGGTTGGGGGTCACCACCACATGAGGAGCTGTCTTAAAGGGTCACGGCATTAGGAAGGGTGAGAAACACTGCTCTATCACCTCATCTCTCGAATGGGAATAACAACAGAGGCTATCTCAAAACTCCATGAGGATTAGTGAGGTGATATATGTGAACCCCTCAAAAGAGTGTGTGGCACATAATAGGCGCCTGGCAAATGTCCGGTCTTCTTCCAGCCCCTCCTTCCCCTTTCCCTGAGGTGGGGGGAGCCCAGGGGCCGTGAATCCCCGTCCCCAGCAAGCCCTGCTGCCCCGCAGACCCTGCCAGGACCCCCCTCCAGCCCACACCTCTGCTTCCTGGCGCCAGTCCTCGGGGACCAGCTCCGCCGCCTCACAGAGCTTTCACTGTTTCCTCCTGCACTGGAGGGGGGCCAGAAAGGATGTTTCTGGCCGTCAGCACCCTCTCCCAGCAGCCGGAAGCAGCTAGTCTGCAGAGAGACGCAGCCACCTGGCGGGTCTGCAGATCCTACAGACAGATCCGCCCTCAGCTCGCTGGCCGCCTCCCTCCTCCCATCCCATCCCATCCCATCTCATCCCATCCCATTCCATCCCATCCCATCCCACCCATCCCATCCCATCCCATCCCATCCCATCCCATTCCCCCAAAACAGGCTTGGAGGGCAGGTCTGAGATTCTCTTGACCTTTTGGATAGCTTTTAATTTTTATTTTGTATTTTATTTTATTTTTTTAAATATATGTTATTGATTTTTTACAGAGAAGAAGGGCGAGGGAGAGAGAGCTAGAAACATCGATGAGAGAGAGAGACATCGATCAGCTGCCTCCTGCATACCTCCCACTGGGGATGTGCCCGCAGCCAAGGTACATGCCCTTGACCAGAATCGAACCTGGGAACCTTCAGTCCGCAGGCTGACCCTCTGTCCACTGAGCCAAACCGGTTTTTGACGCTTTTAATTTTTAAATAATTTCAGGGGAAAATGATACAGAAATAACACAAAGAACTTCTGAATTCCTTAACCCAGGTTCCCCAAGTGTTTATGTTTTGCATCATTTGCTTTATTATTTTATCTGTTGATTTATCTACCTGTGTACACACACACACACACACACACACACACATTAGGCATTATTATTATTGTCTGGTCCATATAAGAGATACTTGCAAATAAGGAGCTCCTTTCCTCCTCAATACCCCTCACATATATTTTAGGAATATATTCCTAAAAACAGGGATATTGCCTTTCATATCCACAGTGCACTTATCACATTCAGGAAATTAATATTAATATAATACTATGATGTAAACTAGAGACATTCATATTTTTTCAGTTATTCCAATAATGATCTTTATATATAACTAGAAGCCTGGTGCACAAAATTTGTGTGTGTGGGGGGGTGTCCCTCAGCCCAGCCTGTACCCTCTCCAATCCAAAACCCATCAGGGGATGTCTGACTGCTACAGGGATCGGGCTTAAACTGGCAGTCAGACATCCCTCTTGCAAACCAGCACCATTGACTCCTAACCACTCATCTGCCCGCCTGCGTAATGTCACCTCCAACTGCCCTCTTCTGCAGGCCTTGTCACCCAGTTCACCCCCAACTGCCCTCCCCTGCCAGCCTGGTCACCCCCAACTTCCCTCCCCTGCCAGTCTGATCTTGCCCCTAACTACTCTCCCCTGCTGGCCTGATTGCCCCTAACTGCCTCTGCCTAGGCCCTCACCACCATGGATTTGTCCAAAAGGAAGTCGGACTTCTAGAAGATGGCTGGTTGACCTGGTCTAATTAGCATATTACCCTTTTATTAGTATAGATTTTTTTTTCTGGTCCAGACTCCTGTCCAGCATCCCATGTTGCACTTAATCATTAAGTTTCTGATCTGGAAGAGTCCCTCAGTCTGCTTTTGTCTCTTATGATCTTAACATCTGTGAAAAATACTCATTAGTTACTTTGTAGAATGTTCCTAAATTTGAGTCTGTCTGCTGTTTCTCTGTGATTATATTCAGGCTCTGCACATGTGGCAGGAATGACACAGAAGCACTGTTGTGTCAGGAGGCACATGATTGGGATGGTAACTTTAGACATTTGGTTAAGGTGGTGTCCACCAGGCTCTTCTATAAAGACATGATTTTCCTCGTTGGATTAATAAGTATTTTGAAAAGATGTAAATATCCCATTCTTCATCAGACTTTTACCCCATGGTTTTAGCATTCATTGAAAGTTCTTTAAAAAAGAAAAAAAAGAAAAGAAAATTCTTGCCTGAATCATTTACTACTATGATATTTGCTAATTGGTTATTTTTTTAAGAATTCCATTTCCTTGACATTCATTAATTGGAATTCTTTTGTTCTTTCTTTAATCCTCACCTAAGGATATGTTGTTGTTGTTGCTTTTTAATTTAGAGAGAGAGGAAGGGAGGAAAAGAGAGAGAGAAACTTCTATATGAGAGAGAAACATTGACTGGTTGCCTCTCGTAAGTGCCCAACCAGGGATTGAACCTGTAACCTAGGTATGGGCCCTGACTGGAAATTAAACCTCCTACCTTTTGGTGTAAAGGAATGACACTCCAACCAATGGAGCCACCTGCCCAGGACTCATTAGTTGGCATTCTAACATAATAAAAAATCCCCTCATTTTTTTAATTTGGGCATTCACTTATTTATATCAGTATGGAGTCATGCATTCCTGTTTCATTCAACACCTTGTGACTGTTACTAGCATGGTTTGTATGGAGGCTCAAATTGTCCCAGACTGGGTCAGTCAGAGCCCAATAGCATTAACTAGTCTTCCTGCATCTAAGAGCAGGGCCTGTGTTTGTTTTGCTCATTGTCAATCCTAAATCCTAATATATCTTTACCTATAAAGCGTCAGTAATAATAGTAACTGTCATAAGGTTTCACAAGAAGTAAATGAGTCATTATGTTAAAGTGTTTAGAACACCAGTAATATTAATAGCTAATATTTATCCCCCACTTACTATGTGCCAGGTCCTGTTCTAAAACTTTGACATGTGTTAATTCATTACACTGATCCTGTGAGATAAGTGATATTCTTTCCTTATCCACGGAAGAGGAAGCAGAGGCTGAGAGAGATGAAACTTCTTGCCCAAGGTCACACAGGCGACATCCAGATTCTGCATTCTGACCACTGTGTCATGTTGTCGCCTTATACATGTCATGAGAGTGAGACAGATAAACGGATGAGTATACAATGAAAAGGGTTTTGGTGGATTGAGGATGGAAAGACACCAGGGAGACCAGCCTGAGGGATATCACGCAGATGACAAAGTGCAGCACACGGAAGTCCAGATCCATGAATAGTCCTCACACCCAGCTTCCTGGGCGTCAGCTATTGACCTGAACTGTCCTCTTCTAGCCTCATCCTTCCAAACTCTGTGCTGCCTTCTACCAATCCTGCTACCATTGTGTCGCCTCAACCAGGCCGCGTTTGCTCTGCCAGCAGCTCTGGGGATCGCCCTCACCAGTGCTCCTTGACCTCTCCCTGCCGCTGGGCCATGACTTTGATATTTGACTCCTGCTTTTTAGCACTGAACTTGGAAGCTCAGTTACCTATTTTATTATTCAGTTCCTGTCTGTCTGCCCTGATAGACTCCAACATCATATCTGCTGTTGTTGCCATTATATCTCCTGGTCCAACCTACACACAGTAGGCACTTGATAAATACTTGTTGACTATATGAATGACTATAGTTCTTTACCTTCTCATCTACTCTTTCACTGACTTGTCCCCACAGTCCTGTAAGAGGGTCCTGAGCTATAAAGAACCAGGGTACTCTAATGGTTCAAGGAAGAAAGGGCCTAGTTCTAAAATCCCATTCCAGGCAAAGAGCAGAGCTAGAACCTGGACTCATTTGACTTTTTTTTTTTTTTAATATTTTATTGATTTTTTACAGAGAGGAAGGGAGAAGGATAAGGAGTTAGAAACATCGATGAGAAAGAGACATCGATCAGCTGCCTCTTGCACGTCCCCTACTGGGGGTGTGCCCGCAACCAAGGTACATGCCCTTAACCAGAATCGAACAGGGGACCTTTCAGTCCGCAGACCGACGCTCTGTCCACTGAGCCAAACCGGTTTCGGCTGGACTCATTTGACTCTTATGAGTTGTATCCCCACCTGCCCTTCACATCGGTGTTTAGATCCCCAGGCCCATGAAAGTAGCTCTGGGCTTCTAGAAACCCATGCAGGTGGACTCTGTGTAGTAACCAATTCTCAGGAAAAGAAAGACATTGATAGTCTAATACTTGATTTTGAGTTTTATATGGGAAATGTTTTTGGTGATTCACGCCAGTACCAGGAGTGGCCTTGTAACCTGTCTCAAGCGGCTAGCTGTGCTTGACCGTGAAGTCCTGTTGGTGACCAGGCTGTCTCGTGCCTCCCAGGAAGTATGGACCCACCTGGTAATTGCTGGTGACAGGGCTAAACCCAGCAGATTAGGGGATAGACACGAGGGCACAGGTGACCAGCTGTCACTGACAGGCACAAGGAAGGAGTTTCTGGTTGAGATTTACCAATAGAGCCGAGTAAAGGATGGATCTCTATGGAAGGGGAGAGGGCACGTGTAACCCCAGCAATGAGCCAAGACCAGGGATAACGCCAGAAGCAGGGTTCCTGCCCCAGGATCTCCTGGAAGCTGGTGAAATGCAGACACCCGGACCCTCAATCATGCTAAATCACACCTCTAAGAAGAATTTCTTTTATCCTTTCCAAGTACGCATTCACCCGAAATGATACTACATGCACTGGACTTAAGTGATCCTGTGTCTTAGGAAAAAGACTTTAGAATGTGAGACATGTTCAGTAGCAAAATATGTGAGGACACATATTTTGTGAGAAAATCCAGTATGTTTATCCCAGGCAGCTAAGCAATGGTTGTTTATGCTCTGCGCACAAAATGATTTTGAATGGTAGTTTTAATATGTAAGTGGTCTGTATAGGGACTCAATCTGCATATACATCGCACCAATACCAGGGGTGGCCTTTTAAAAAAAAAAATACAGATGCCTTGTTCTATGATTGATTTTTATATATCTGTATTTTCTGGCATATAAACACAACTGGGCGTATAAGACGACCCCCAACTTTTCCAGTTAAAATATAGAGTTTGGGATATACCCGCCCTATAAGATGATACCTGGCATATAAGATGATCCCCGACCTTTGAGAAGATTTTCCTGGGTTAAAAAGTCGTCTTATATGCCAGAAAATATAATATACTGGAAAAGTATATGTAGCAAAAGTTGGAAAGGTAATCATGCTTAAATACCATCCCCATGTTATTAATAGTCCAAAAAAAAAAATTACTTTGGTCTGCCCTCAACCCCAGTGGTGGGGGAGGGTAGGGCAGTTGGATCGCAATTGATGTAAAAGGGGCTCTCAGATCAGGAAAGAAAAGAGCAGCATCTCTGAACGAGAAACGGTGGAGGAGCATTGAGGTGGTTTTAATGAGTGTGGAGGGACTGCTCTGGAGTCCTCACTTAAAGAATGAGTCTTAACGATAACTCACTCCCCACGTTCCTCTTGTATTTCTTCACGTGGTAAGTGGAACTTCCCGCAACATAACTTTTTATCTCGGTCTTCCTCCAGCGGATACATAAGATCATTATAACATGGGGAATATGGAAGGAGCCGAAGCATCAAACTATTGAACTGATACCTCCTGGAGGGAAAGCTCCACTAAGGTGGAACGTTTTGTCTCTTTGTCTCAGAAGGTTTTGTCCTCAGCACTGAGAACAGTACCTGGCACATGGGGGGTGTTCAGTACATCTTTGAGGAATGGCCGTTATGAGATTCCAAAGGCGAAGACGGGAGGAGACCCCTATCACAAAATACAGTGGTACCTCAAGATACGACTTTAATTCGTTCCGTAACCTTGGGGCGTGGGAAACTATGAGACACTCGAGTTGCGGTAAACTGGTGGGTCGTGTGCAGCTGGCCAATCCTCGCTATTACTCCTCTCTCAAATGTTGCTCGTATTTCAAAGCAAAAATCGCTCGCTCGATGGCTCGTATCTCAAAAATCTCCTATGTTAGGGCACTCGTATCTTGAGGTACCGCTGTATACACGTTTGAATTTAGAGCAAGGATCACACCGATGGTCTGACTTCTCATGGTAGCCAGCTGCATTAGTGTCCTCCAGTGACCATAGATCCAGGCATCGGAAGGGTTGATTCCTTTTGGAGGCAGACCCCATGCCTGTCTCCTAGCTTCTGGTGGTTTCCAGCAAGCCTTGTGTTCCTGACGTCTACTTCTAAAATTCATGAGAATATGGATAAACCTGTTTTTATCTAAATGTGAAGCTAAAATTCTTTGGACAGATCCTCCTATTAGTGACAACTTCAAAGGCTGGGTAAAATATTATTATTTTTTTTATTAATGTGTTACATGTATACATATCTTCCCATTGCTCCCTCCCTCCCAGGCATAACCCAACCCCCCAGTGTCTTGTGTCCATTGGTTATGCTTATATGCATGCACACAAGTCCTTTGGTTGATCTCTTATCTACCCCACCTCTCCCTAACCTTCCTGCTGTAATTTGACAGTCGGTTTGATGCTTTACCGCCTCTGTATCTATCTTTTTGTTCATCAGTTTATAATGTTCTTTATTATCCTGGGTGAAATATTATCTTGTTAAAAGTGAAAAAGAGTAAACAAGATGGGCAAGATAGTGGGCCAAAATCCAGAAGTGAAAACTCAGAGAGAAAGCCCCGCGCTCAAAATTACCTTTGCCAGGAGGTCCTTTGCTAATCCAGCAGAAGCGGTTCCAAAACCGACAACCCTTCCCCTTTAAGTTGGAACCTCAAATATCTATAACTGCCGGATAAAAATAAATAGGAAGCAAGTCAGCCCTTGAGCAGACTTGCAACTCGAGTTTGTTTCACGTGGTAACCCAGGGAATCTTGAGCCTTGAACTCAATTAAGGTAGTTTCCGAGTGTTGGTACATCCAGATGCCCAGTAGAGGTAAACAAAAAGATTTTCTGAAAAAAAATTTTTATGAAGATAATTACTGTTTGGCTGCATGGATAGAACATTAAAGCAATATCCTTTGAGCAAAATAAAAAATACAAAAAGACAAAAGCACTAGGTTATTCATTGCAATACTATTTGTAATAGAAAAAAAATGGAAATAACTCAAATCTCTCGATGGGAGACTGGTTGAATGAATCATGACACATCTACATAGGGGGACCCAGTGGGAGGGAACAAAGATATGAATGGAATCTAGTAATCTTTAAATAATTTTATTTTGTAGATTTGACTTTGGAATAATGTAAATCTCTTACATAATTATAGAAAACAGAAATAAATGTAAGAACCAATCCCTAAAGTCGAAAGTAAAGTAAAACAAACAAGCCCAATTATGTATCAAAAGGGTGTCATAACGATATAGAAAGGAATTATTCCAAGTATTTAAAACATAGTACTAGTTTCTTGCACTTCATTAGTAGACTACAGACCAGGAATAGAGAACTGCCAGAATACCACCACTGTAGGCTGCTTCTAATAATCACATTGTTGGTGCTAGTGTTGGTATTGTTATTTGAATACTGTTGAGTGTACAGGGTGGGACCAGGGTCAAAACTATGGGAGAGGTGAGTGGGACCTGTAGGGCAGAGAATTTAAGGAGGTACTCATGCACCTGCACCTCCTGAGAGTATGCCTCCTTACATCTGCACAATATGTGTCTCACTGGCTCCACGCCAGTCCTGGTTCTGTAGGATAAATCAAATAAATTAATTAATATCATTAAGAACCATGATTTTTGGTGTGAGAGTGTTTGATGAAACTCAATGAAAACCCTGTACTCATGAATTTGAATTGTCAGTCTTGGCATCAATTCATAATGTTTTCCTTCTTGTGATATACTTTACCCTAAAAAATCAGAACCAAGTTCCTAGTTCTGTCCACTGAAAAGCCCTGAAACAGGGACTAACCCCGTAGTAAGGTGCTTTCTCTGGCGCTCGCATTGGGGTCTTCATAGACCACTTGCCACTAAAAGTTTCCATGAATCTTTGGAGAAATGCACAGGGTGAACCTGAGTTACCTTTTCTCACCAGAAAGCAAAGAAGCTCTTAAATACTGCGAGGCTTAGTCAAACGGACTCAGGAGCCAACTTGAATAAGCTGTCATTGCTCATATTTGGAACATCAATAAAGATAACTATAGTAGCTAAAAACAGATTTAATATGTTTAATTGCATAAATCTATAATGATTTTTTTTAAAAAAAAAAGCTCATTAATCACCTTTGGGAGAGACCAAGGAACTAACTCATTTTGGAAATGATATACAAAGGAGAAAAAATTAATTATGCTGCCTTTACTATATAAACTGTGCTTCACAATTACCAAATGATTGATGAAGGCAGTTTCTCTTCGCAGACGTTTTCCAGCTAATTAATGAAGACTGTCAGCATTAGAATGTCACCTTTTCCCAACCTCTAATGAATTCATGGATCTGGACCTTAATTATCAGTCTCTATTTACATCCCCAGAGAGAAACGAAGACCTTGTGTGCTTCCTGATGGAGGAATGCCACCTTACCTATGAAGTAGTCTTATCAAATAACTGAACCTGAACTTGAAGTCTCCAAATCCAATCATGACTTTAAAAGAAGTACAGGAAACCGAGTGGTGTGTTAAATGACATAAAGTGATACAATTAGCAAAAATCAGATTGTTTCTTCATTAATAACAGCAATAAAATACAAGAAAGAGAAAAGGTGGAGGGAAAATCTATAGGAATAGGAGAAATTTAAATGACAAAGTAACCAATAACAATGTAAAGAATTCATTTGCATTCCAGTCCAAATAAGTAAATGGTAAGAACAAAAATTAATAGGACAATTGGAGAAATGTGAACAACAATAAGATATATGATGATATAAGGACTTACTGCTTTTTTTTCTCCCAACTGTTTTCCTTTTCTGGTTCTATTGAGGTGTAATCCTATATAATAAAAGCCCAGCACCCATATGGCAGAATGACCACAACGACCATTCAACCAGTCACTCTGAGGTGCACTGCCAACCTCTCGGTCCCTTTCCCTGACCGGAAGGCTCCCATTGCCCGATAGCGAGTGAGGACCTGGAGGTGGGTGGTGGGGGATGCGGACAGCATTAGGCCAAGACCCCCGACCTACCAGTTGCCCCACACATAGAGGGCGACCCACGGCAGGAGTAGGGCCGGCAAGATGGTGGGAATGGCCAACCTCCGGTCCCTCCTCCAGTTGTCAGGCTTTGATCACCTGATGGCGAACGGGAACTGGGGTGGGTGGCAGTGGGCAGTGGGGCCGATGAACAGGCGGAATGGCCAACCTCTCGGTCCCTCCCTACCCCCACTCCCCGGCCATTAGACTCCTATGGCACGCACGAGTTTCCTGCTCCGGGCCTCTAGTTGACATGTACCATTGTATTAATTGTATTAGTTTGAGGTGTACAACACAATGATTTGATATATGTAGACATTGCAAGATGATTACTGCAATAAATTTAGTTAACATCCATCACTGATATATTTGTGGTGGATGATGTGGAAGTGCTTCTAAGGGAGTCCCCTTCTTTTAAGATATTCCTGCTAAAATGTTTACAGGTGAAATGGCATGATGTTTGCTGCTAAGTAACTTAGGGCGAGGGGATGTGGGTGGGAAGACCAGGAAAACAGGACTGTCCATGAGTTGGTAATTGCTGAGGCTTGTGATGGGTAGATGGGGTTTATTATACTAGTTTCTTTGGTTTTGCTTATGCCTAAGTTTTTCAGAATAAAAAGTATTAAAAAAATAAAGTCAAAAATATTTTTTTTCCAGAAAAAAGAACTTTGTAGTCAATGAATTTCAAAAGGAATTTCAGGCAGAAGGGGGATGCTTATAGCCAGAAGGTTAGAAATGCAACCGGGAATGGAAAAGAAAAGACCTGGTAGAGAAGAGGTAAATCAAGATGAACATGGGCTACATAAACAATAACAAAATACCCTGTGTACTCTTAAATTCCGGAGTGAGAACACACACCACAAGAGTAGCATGTAATTGAGGGAACGGAGTTAAAGTGCTCTACAGTTCTCACCTGGTCTAAAAGAGGATTTGGTCTTGTATTGTGTCATGCTCTGGCAAGTTTTGGATGCGTGTTACAGTTTCTACAAGATAACAACCCGGAGCCTATGAAGACTGCATAACACCAGATAGTAATTGTGCGGAAGGAAAATGGAATAATAACATTGCTCCATTCATCCAAAGGCAGAAAAGAAGAAAAATTAAAAAGAAATGTAACAGGTGGGGTAAATAGAAAGCACAAGATAAGATGGTATATTTAAACCCTAATGCCTTGGTAAGTTTATTAAAAATTAATGGACTAAATGGTTAAAAAAAATAAGGATATCAAACTGGAATTAAAGAAATAAAAACTATGTGCTGTTTACAAGAGCTGGATCTAAAACATAAGGATACATTGAAAATGAAAGAATGAAAAAGAATATGTCGTGTAAATACTAAACAGGGAATAGGTGTAGTTCTATTACTATTAGACAACGTAGGATGTAAAGAAAAAATATTAATAGAGATAAAGAGACTCATTAAGAAGAGTCAATGCCAAGACCGGTTTGGCTCAGTGGATAGAGTGTCAGTCTGTGGATTGAAGGGTCCCGGGTTCGATTCCGGTCAAGGGCATGTACCTTGGTTGTGGGCACATCCTCAGTAGGGGGTGTGCAGGAGGCAGCTGATCAATGTCTCTCTCTCTCATTGATGTTTCTAATTCTCTATCCCTTTCCCTTCCTCTCTGTAAAAAAGTCAATAAAATATATTTTTTTAAAAAGAAGAGTAAACATATTTATTACAGTCAGTCACACTGGGGGAGGGGCTGTACACAAGCAAGGAAAAGGAGGGCTTAGGGTTCCCACCAGTGACCAAGTTCTTTGCTGGGTGGCGATTATAAAGGTGTTTGCTTTACAGTTGATACAGGGTGTACTTATACCTTGTTTTCTGGCTTCTTCTGTGTCATATTTCACAAAAGAGTTCGTTTTGTTTCCTTAATGACTGAGTGATGTGGGCAGTTCTATTCTGACGTTCAAACCTAAGCCCTTAATCACATTTATTCTGTGTTTGCACGTTACCCAATAACAGATAAAGCTCTTCATACACGTTATGCTTGACCCTCCTAATGACCCTATGAGGTAGGTTCTATTTTTCACCCTCATTTTAAGATATGAAACTGAAGCATAAACGACTTAAGTTCAAGGTCAAAAAAGGAACAGAGCCGGGAATCAAACCCTGCGGTCCAGTCCCCGAGCCCCGGCTGACCACTCCGCTGTCAGACCATTTCACCATCATCTCAACACTGTGATACACAAGAAAGGCTTTCATGATGTTTAGACACTATTTTTCATCTCTGAGTCTGTCTCTGCTTTACTCTGTGTTTCCTTGAAAAAACATCTCTCTCTGTATCAGATTGAAAAGCGGGGATAACATAGAAGAGCAATTTACCTAGTTGAGCAGACAAGTTTGGAGAAAAATGGAGAAATCCTATAAGATGTATTAAAGCAATAACAATTCAGCATTGTGTTTGAGGGGTAGGGGTAGGCAAATGGGCCTGTGGATTGGAACTGGGAGCTGGAAACAGACACATAAGTAAGGGAATGTAGAATAAACAGGGAAGAGTTACAAATCAGTAAAAAAAAAAAAATGTGTACAATTGACTACATTCTGTTAGGGAAAAATGGCTATCCATATGAAAAAACATAAAATTAAGTTGCTACCTCAGACCACATTACAGACAGATTTTAAGACTTTTAATGAAGAAAACATAGAAAAAAATGTGTTTATAACTATACTGGAAAAAAAAAAGTCAACATATACCAAGCAAAAGAAATAGCAAAGATAGGGAGGAAAAGTTTGGAATCATAGAATGACCTCTTACGTCCAGAATATACAAAGGTCCTCTCTCACTTAATAAGAAAAACAAGCTAAGTTTTTGAGTTGGCAAGGCATAGAGTTTAACAAATAAAAATACAAGGTATACGAACAACAGATATTTTTTCTACTATAAATATTCCCTGTGTTTTCCATATTCTTAGTGTATTTATGTGCTGGATCTCCTGTGTTTTACCTGGCACTTTACAGAAAAGATGCTCAACTTCACTAGAAATCCAAACATACAAATTAGAACAATGAAAACAAGTTATAACAATAAAATGTTACCTTGGGAGAAACCAAGATGGCGGCATAGGTAAACACCTAAACTGCTGCCTTGCACAACAATTTCAAAACTACAACTAAAGGACAAAAAGGACATCATCCAGAACCACAGAAAAGCTGGCTGAGTGGAAATTCTACAACTAGAAGGAAAGAGAAAAGCACACTGAGACTCAGAGTAGCTGCAAAAGGCAGAGATACAGAGGCACACATGTGGAGAGGGCTGGCAACTGAGTACATGGCTGGCTTTCTCAACTGGGAGGGAGACAAAAGCTCCTGATTGCTCTGAACTCCAGTTCTGGGTGAGACTCTGGGAACCCAGGATCATTTGGGGAGACACTGGACTGTCTGGCAGCAGGCGAAACTTGAGGGCAGATTTCTCTCAGAGGTGCTTGTAGCGATTACCAAGGGACACTGAGATCCAGGGGCCTCTTAGGGCAGGGCTGATGGGAAGCCATTGCTGTCTGCTCTGCTCTGAGACTTTGCCCCACCCCAGCTGAGCACAGAGGCTTTTGCAAGTCTTGTCTCATAAGAGTGTCTCCAGCACAGAAGTTCTCCCAGCGTAGACACAGCTGATCCTCACAGCCAATTGGCCTGGAGGTCAATTACTCCCAGTGATACCAACAACAATCAAGACTTAACTACAACCAGACTGTGCACACAGCCCACAAAGGGGTGAACCAAGAGTGTCTGACTCAGGTAACTGGGGAGGGTGAGCACTGGGCCCTATATGACACCTAGCACACAAAGCCACTGTATCAACTCAGGGAAGCAGCCAAAATGTGGAGACAAAGAAACAAGTCACAAATGAAAGCAATGGAGGAAAATAAATTACTGGATATAGAGTTCAAAACCATGGTTATAAAGTTTTTCAAGAATTTTCTAGAAAAGGCCAATAAATTTAGTGAGACCCTTGAGGATATGAAAAAGGGCCAACTAGAAATTAAACATACACTGACTGAAATAAAAAATAATGTAAGAGATCCAACAGCAGACGAGAGGATTGCAAGAATCAAGTCAAAGATTTGAAATACAAAGAAGCAAAAAACACTCAATCGGAAAAGCAAAAAGAAATAAGAATCCAAAAATGTGAAGATAGTCTAAGGAGTCTCTGGGACAACTTCAAGCATACCAACATGTGAATTATGGGGGTGCCAGAAGAAGAGAGAGAGCAAGATACTGAAAACCTATTTGAAGAAATAATGACAGAAAACTTCCCCTACCTGGTGAAAGAAATAGACTTACAAGTCCAGGAAGTGCACAGAACCCCAAACAAAAGGAATCCAAAGAGGACCACACCAAAACACATCATAAATAAAATGCCAAGAGCAAAAGACAAAGAGAGAATATTAAAAGCAGCAAGAGAAAAACAGTTTATTACCTACAAGGGAGCACTCATATGACTGTAGGCTGATTTCTCAACAGAAACTATGCAGGCCAGATGGGAGTGGCAAGAAATGTTCAAAGTGATGAATAGGAAGAGCCTACAACTAAGATTACTCTACCCAGCAAAGCTATCATTCAGAATTGAGGGTCAGATAAAGAACTTCACAGATAAGAAAAAACTAAAGGAGTTCATCAGCACCAAGCCAGTATTATCTGAAATGCTGAAAGGAATTCTTGAAGAAGAAAAAGGAGGAGGAAGGGGAGGAGGAGGAGGAGGAGGAGGAGGACGAGGACGAGGAGGAAGAGGTAAAGATTAAAATTAGGAACAACAAAGTGACAACAAATACATATCAACAAGTGAATCTAAAAATCAAGTGAATAAAAAATCTGATGAACACAATAAACTGCTGAATATAATAGAATCAGGGGCATAGAAAGGAAGTGGACTGACAATTCTCAGGAGGAAAAGGGTGTGAGGAGTGCAGGAAAGAGTGGACAAAAATTGTACACTTATGGATGCGGACAGTGGGAGAGAGTAAGGGCAGAGGTGGGGTGGGAATCAGGTGGAGGGGAACTATGGGGAGAAAAAGAGGAACAATTGTAATAATTTGAACAATAAAAGATTTATTTTAAAAAATAAGCACCACCAAAACAAACAAACAAAAATGTTAATTTCATCAATTTAGCAAAAACTGATCAAGTCTAATAATATTTGCCTGTGGGTGTGTAAATGGGTACAACCACATTAGAGTTTTGCAAGACCTAACATCAAAGTTGACATTCATTTCACTATGGCTGACAGTTACACTTCTAGGTAAGAAACATCCTCATTCATGCATAAAGAAGCATGGACAAGGATATTAATTGCACACTATACAAACAAAACAAAACAACAACCACAAAGATGAAGACAGCCCTATTATTCCTCAGTAGATCCAACTTTTGTGATTTGATCCTGTAATGTAATTTTATCAATATAATAATATAACAAAAAGCTAAACAATTAAGTGAGTAGGAAGAGGTTAATAGGGGAAAAGGAGGTCTTATACAGTATTTTCAATGATAAAGATTTTAAGACAAAACATATTATTAATTTGTTAATTAATAATCTGTGAAAAAGTAAGAAGGTAATTAAATAAGAATCAATTTAAAAAGTGAACTAGAGCTGTATATTTCAACTTGTATAAATGACAAATCCTATATAATAAAAGGCTAATATGCAAATAGACCAAACAGCAAAACAACTGAACAACCGGTCGTTATGACATGCACTGACCACCAGGGGATGCACATGAAACATGGCAGGCGATGGCAGTAGGCAGCAGAGCACGGAACATGAAGGTGTCAGCTGTGGTGGGATGGTGGAGTAGGTGATTGAGGGTGCCCGGCCAAGGCGGGGTGCCAGTTGCTGTCATTGGGTGAGCCTCTGGTGGTTTACTGCAAATTCTTTGCTCCTGCGCACTGCCATCCTGCCCAGTGCTCACACCTGCTGCTGGTGCTGTACCTGCTGTCAGTGCCAGAGCTGCCACTTGCACTTGCTGCCACCGGCGGCACTGATCCTGATCACTCAGCACCATCTGCAGAGGTGAGCAGCAGCTGTAAGCCCCAATCCCCCCTGAAGGCTTCTCCACCTCCCACTGCTCCTGTGAGGCAATCGGGGCAGCAGCCACCACTCACACCCACTGCTGGCGCCGGTCCCAATCACTCCGTGCTGTCAGCGGGTGTGAGTGGGGCTGGTGCTGTCAGCCCCAGAGGCTGTCCTGACCTGTCCTAACTCAAGCCGGGCCTTAGTACCTTAAGCTGAGCTGGATGCTACACCTCTCAAGCTTCCTCCTCCCTTGACAGCCCTATGGTGCTAGGGCCGCTGGGCCAAACCTCCCCCTGGCCCACCTCCAGATGCTTCTCTGTGCTCCCCAAGGAAGACCAGGGAGGAAGGAGGTGGTGCTGGGAGAGGTGGGGGAACCGCACTGTCAGTGCATGGGAGTGGCAGCGGGGCTGCTGGCCAACAGGATTGGGGGCCTCAGTGGGAAGGGCTGGGTGGAGGCACAGAGGATGGACCAAAACCCACCACTGTGCCCACCATAGCCTCACAGTTCCTTTCAAGGTGCACAAATGTGTGCACTGGGCCCCTAGTACATTATATTGAGTGATTCAGGCACGTTACATGTGGATGCTTTCAATACAACTTAGCTCTCAAAACCATAGAATATGCCACTTATCAATATGCATATATACACGTATTCTGGAAGTGAAAGATTAACAGGTGACTGAGTGTGTGTCATTGTGTTGCCTCTGGTGAAGGTGGGAGAGGTGAGTTCTGGTGAGAGTTCAGCTGTATTTATAGTGTTTTCTTCTGAAGAAGAAATAAGGAGAAGCCACGGGATAAAATGTTAAATCTAGTTAATGCAGGTGATGGGCTATCCAGGAAGCTGTTAGGACATTTCCTACATACTTGAAATGATTCAAAATTAACACTAAGAAGTAAATTTTTAAAAGGAAGGAAATGGCGTGGCAGGTCCCACACGCCCGGATGCTGTTCTAGTTCTATCAGAGCCTCAGAAACAGCTGCCGCAAAGCCAGTGCGTCATTAGGAATCATCACTCCAGCTTTGTTGTGCACACCCCCAAAAGACAGTTTGCAGACTGCGAGCCCTCCAGCGGAAGCACGGGCAGAGGCTTCGGCTACGCTGTTATGTTGTTTATCTAGTGAGCGAGCAGTGACTTTATTCTTCACCCTAATTACTTCTAATATCAGAGTGTTCCGAAATGATAGGGAATTAGTCAGTGGTTACCTCGCACCAACCAGGGGAAACAGTCCCAGTTTTGCTTATGATTTCCAGAGGGGTCAGTGAGAAATGCCCCAGATAAGTGAGACTTACAAAATGAAATAAATTAAGCTTTTCCTGTGTGACTCAGCTGGTTTGATCTATTCGGGCACCTTTCAAGGCTGGTCTCCAACACGTCATTGTTGGCTCAGGTTGTTAAACTCTGGCTCTTTTACCACCCAAAGGAGGGGTGTTATCTCTCCCGTGAGTCATTCCCAGGCCACCAGCTACTATCAGGTACACAGGTGGGTGTCTGGGCGAGAAGGTAGCAGGGATTGCAGGGACAGCATTGAAATGGCATTTGTGTATTTCAGTCCCGACTCAACGAAAGATGATGATGTTTGGAAGTCCCTTGTTCAAAGCGAGCGTGTGCCAGCAGGTGTTGGCGGAGGGGAAGAGCTGTCAGCCCGAGAGGCTGTCCTGACCTGTCCTAACTCAAGCCGGGCCTTAGTGCCTTAAGCTGAGCTGGATGCTACACCTCTCAGCTTCCGCCTCCCTTGACAGCCCTGTGGTGTTAGGGCCACTGGGCCAAGCCTTCCCCTGGCTCACCGCCAGATGCTTCTCTGTGCTCCCCACGGAAGACCAGGGAGGAGGGAGGTGGTGCCGGGAGAGATGGGGGACCCGCGCTGCAGGTAAAACTTAAAGCAGCCTCTGGCCACGCCCCTTCGGTCCCCCTCTCATCTGTGGCCTTGCAAGTAAGTGCATTCTGAGCAGTGGGTTGGGGGTGCCACTTTCTTTTTTAATATATTTTATTGATTTTTTACAGAGAAGGGAGAAGGATAGAAAGTCAGAAACATCTATGAGAGAGAGACATCGATCAGCCGCCTCCTGCATGCCCCCTATTGGAGTTGTGCCCGCAACCAAGGTACATGCCCCCGACTGGAATCGAACCTGGGACCTTTCAGTCTGCAGGCTGACGCTCTATCCACTGAGCCAAACCGGTCTCAGTGGGAGTGCCACTTTCTAAAAAAGGCAACCTTTTCAGCCAGCATCTGCCTTTAACAGGGAGGATCAGTGCTAAGGCAGAGAGGTGAGGGAGTCCTGGTTAATTTTATGCCACATTCTACATCCAAACTATTGGTCTTTCCTACGTTGTCTAATGAATTCAGGATGGACACCTGGCTTCGAGGCTCCCAACATCCCTTCCCAGCCTTCTCTCCGCTCCCTTCTCTCTTAGCTCTGTGCCAACCCCGCTGGGCCACCGGCCCCCCAGAGGCCAGTGTGGAGGCATGCCTTCTGGTCAGGCACCCCTGTTCCAGTGCCGAGCCCACGGCCTGGTCACGGTGGGGTCCTGGGAGAGCCACTTCAAGTCTCTGAGCCACTGCTTCCCCATCTGTAAAATGGGAGTAAACTAGAATTTAAATATCTTGGTGACGATTCCATGGGGTGTATAGTTGTTCAATCATGAGTTCACCTCCCCTGCTTTCTGTTGACCTACCTCTTAACCTCTCTCATTCTTCCCTTTTTTTCCTGTGGGTGTTCTTCTCATTAGAAACTTTCTTCTCTGCCATCTTTTATGTTGTAGCCACCTGTACTAGGTTTAGTCCTATTCGCCTTAAATTTTTTATGGTGGTAAAATATACAGTATGTAAAAATGATCATTTTAGCCATTTCAAAGGTATGGTCCAGTCGCATTAAGTACATCCACGCTGCTGTGCATTTATTAGCATCACCTACCTCCAGTAATGCAATCTCCCATCGCATGCGGTATAATAAAAGGGTGATATGCAAATTGACCCTCGTGGCAGAGTGACCGGTTGCTGTGATGCACACTGACCACCAGGTGGCAGATGCTCGATGCAGGAGCTGCCCCCTGGTGGTCAGAGCGCTCTCATAGGGGGAGCTCCGCTCAGCCACAGGCCGGGCTGATGGCTGCAAGCACAGCAGCAGTGGCGGGAGCCTCTCCCGCCTCCTTGGCAGCGCTAAGGATGTCTGACTGATCCCCTGGGGAGTGGGCCTAAGCCATCAGTTGGACATCCCCTGAGGGCTCCTGAACTGCGAGAGGGTGCAGGCTGGGCTGAGAAACACCCCCCTCTCCCCCAGTGCACGAATTTTCGTGCATCGGGCCTCTAGTGTATATATAATGCTTATCATTCATGTCAGTGGACATTTGGTTTGCCCTTATTAGTCTTTGATGTTAGGTCTTTGGCAGAGCCTGGAGCACAGTAGTCATACCAGTCTTTCAGAGTTGTTGCAGAGACAGTCTCTTGAAACTTGAGCCTGGAAGGTGAGAGAGGCCACTCCCCCCCCTACCCCTCTGCCCCCAAGGAAGTGGGTGAGAGCATGCTGATACTCAGACCACACTAGGACCTGCCCGCAGGCCGGATGGGGAAGGGCCCAGCATAGTGCTGGGTGAGCAAAGTCATCATCGTTTAGCAAGGAGGGACAGAAGAAATGGCTCGCTTGTAGTCTCCTCTGTATTCCAGTGAATAGCCAGGGCTTGGGATGTAGTAGGCATATAATAATTATTTCTTTTTTAAAAATATATTTTATTGAGTTTTTACAGAGAGGAAGGAAGAGGGACAGAGAGCCAGAAACATTGATGAGAGAGAGACATCGATCAGCTGCTTCCTGCACGCCCCACACTGGAGATGTGCCCGCAACCAAGGTACATGCCCTTGACCAGAATCGAACCTGGGACTTTTCAGTCCACAGGCCAACGCTCTATCCACTGAGCCAAACCGGTTTCAGCTAATAATTATTTCTTAAAGGAGGTTGTAACAGTGGGGTTGTAGCCCGCCCCACCATTCTTTTGACATTGTTTCTGTAGATGCTGACGCTGACTCCTCTGTAGCTTGTAGATAAACAGCATGTTTGTATAAGAATTCTAGGAACTACAGATGACACAGACTCCAACCTCTAGTCATCCCAGCTCCAGGTTTGCTGACCTTCAACCAAAGAACTTGGATGATGTAGAAGATGATGAGACCACACCAGGCTGCGGGGAAGGCTGGGAGAAAGGGCAGGCTGTGTGCCCTGGGAGAGTGGGAGGCAGGCTATGATAGACACAGTATAGTGTCCTGCGGTTGAGCAGTCTGCAATGTTCGAACATGTTGCGTGAGCAGACATGACTCTGGTAATAGTAAACATAAATAAGCCTGGGTAAATAATCCTTACTCTGGTCTTCCTGATCCCATCAGGACCAGGATGGGGGTGCTTCCTGCTAGAAGTCATTCATGTTCCTAATCTAGAAATCAGCCTCGGGGTGAATCAGGTTCTTAAACTCCATGTGAAGGGGGAAACCAGATGCTGGGCTTGGTGACTACATGGGTTTGCTGTCTCTGAATGTATAGTCCCCCACCATGGGTGTCCATGTCCTAATCCCCTGCACCTGTGAATAATATGTTACTTGCATTGCAAGAGGAAATTAAGGCTAGAGAAGGAATTAAGGTTGCTTACTATCTGGCTTTAAAATGAGATTATCCTGCCCAGCATGGCTCAGTGGTTGAGCATCAACCTTTGACCCAGGAGGTCATGGGTTGATTCCCGGTCAGGGCACATGCCCAGGTTGCAGGCTCGATCCCCAGTGGGACGTGCAGGAGGCAGCTCGTCAGTGGTTCTCTCTCATCATTGACGGTTCTGTCTTTCTCTCCCTCTCCCGTCCTCTCTCAAATAAATAGAAATATTTTTAAATGAGATTATCCTGGATTATCTGAAGGTACTGACATGGGGAAGAGGGAGGCAGAAGAGTGAGACCAAAGAGGTGGCCTTGAGAGACTCAACTGGTCATTGCTAGCTTTGAAGATGGTTGGAGGGTGACCTCTAGTCTCTGCAAAGTACAAGGAAATGGATTTCCTCTAGCTTCCAGAAAAAAAAATGCAACTTAGCCAACTTTAGTCCAGGGAGGTCCAGTTCAGATTTCCGACCTCCTGCTGAACTTGAAAGCAATCCATTTATGTTGTTTCCAGCCACTAGATTGGTGGTTATTTGTAACAGCGGCAACAGGATAAATATACAGTGGTACCTCGAGATACGAGTGCCCTAACATACGAGATTTTTGAGATACGAGCCGTCAAGCGAGCAATTTTTGCTTTGAAATTCGAGCAACAGTTGAGATACGAGTAATCACGCAGATTGGCTAGCTGCACACAACCCACCAGTTTACTGCAACCGGAGCGTCTCATAGTTTCCCACGCCTCAAGGTTACGGAACGAATTAAACTCATATCTCGAGGTACCACTCTACTAAGCATCCTGCCTGAGGAATCCAGCAGGGCTGTTTGGAAACATCTCCCTCTGAAGCTAATGGTAATCTCAGGATGTGGCATCCGATTGGCCTGGGTTGGAATCTGTATTTTTAAATATATTTTATTGATTTTTTACAGAGAGGAATAAAGAGAGATAGTTAGAAACATCGATGAGAGGAAACATTGATCAGCTGCATCCTGTACACTCCCCACTGGGGATGTGCCCGCAACCAAGGTACATGCCCTTGACCAGAATCGAACCTGCGACCCTTGAGTCCACAGGCCGATGCTCTATCCACTGAGCCAAACCGGTTAGGGCCTGGGTTGGAATCTTGATCTCACCTTGAGCAGTCAGTTCATCTCTCTGTGCCTCATTCTCCTTATCTGTAATTTGGAGATGATAATGTTCTTGATGTTATTGTGGGTAACAAATGACCCTGGTTTGGTATGACATGTAGGTATGCCCCAGAGATCATAAACATATGTGAACCCAGGTGCGAAGACTCCCTCCTTGTGAGTCTTGCCTCTAGGAAGCTCCACCTCAAGCCATTTGTCTGATGTTTTGTGAGGCCTTCGTGAAATATGGTCCGAAGACATAAATCTCAACCCAACGTACAAGTTAACAGAGATCATTGCGTGAGTGAGAGGATCCTCCGAGATCCTGGCAAAAGTGAGAGCCAGGGGCCCAGAGCCTCCTCCTCAGCCTCCGCACTGGCAAGGGCCCTTCCGCCTATGCCTGCCTGTGGGCTTGGTCCCCACCTGAGCAGGGAGGCACCGTCGGTCCCATCACCCTCTCCTTTTGAGGTGGGGAAACTTGTTTTTCTCCCCCTGCATGAGACAAAGTTCACGGGGGTTGATGAACCATCTCATCTACTTGATGCCTCAAAACCCGCATGCCTTGAGGAAACTTCCTGATGGAGAAGACGGGTGGGGTTTTTACCTATAAAAGGGAGGGCCACTCTCCTCCTGGCTCAGTGTGCCTCCTGCTCTCCAGCGTGATCTGGTCAGGTAAGAAGTTTTATTTTATTCCTCTAGCCACCCAGCCCAACTTCAACACCAGGGAAGAGACTGGGCCTCGAGGTTGAAGGGGAAAGCCTCTGGTACTCATTATTTTTGTTGTTGTTATTTGGGGCAAGGGGTGTTTCTGTTTGTTCTCCCTGAAATCGGGGTGAGGGGCCAGCACCTCATGAACAGGTGCTGATGGTTTACATCGGGCACAAATGAAATTGCTCATGGTTTCCATGTCACCAAAGCCCCATCCAGATAGGACTTCTGGACTGTGAGAGGGGGCAGGCCAAGCTGAGGGACCCCTCTCCAGTGCGTGAAGAATTTTCATGCACCGGGCCTCTAGTGTGTGTGTGTGTGTGTGTGTGTGTGTATTAGAGGCTCGGTGCATGAATTCGTGCATGGGTGAGGTCCGACCAGCCTGGCCAGGGGGAGGGAACATGGGCAATTGGCTGGCCTGCCTGCTGGTCGAACTCCTGGTTGAGGGGACAATTTGCATATTAGCCTTTTATTATATAGGATATACATTGAGTGGCCAGATTATTATGTGTTCAGAGATCATAATAATCTGGCCACTCAGTGTATATTGATTTCCGAGAGGAAGAGAGAGAGGAGGGTAGAAACATCAATAATAAGAGAGAATCATTGATTGACTGCCTCATGCACACACCCCACTGAGCACTGAGGATCAAGCCCCCATGTACCCTGACCGGGAATTGAACTGTGACCTCCCGGTTCCTAGGTTGATGCTCAGCCACTGAGCCACACTCACTGGGCTCATCTTTTTCTTAATAAGAGTTCTTTGTATAACAATCCTTTGCTTGTCGTTTGTTGTTAATATTGTTCACCAGGTTGCTATTCCCAAGTTTATTTGTCTCTGCTGTAGGCCATCTATTAATTATAGCTAGTCGTTTTTGAGAATTTACCAAGTACCAGGAACTGTGAAAACTGCTTTTCGTTCATTGTCTCATTCAGCCCTTACAACCAGCTGCTGAGATAGGTGCTGTTCTCACCTCCATCGGGCAGGGGAGGAAGGTGATATGATGTCGATAGGACAGGCTGAAGCGGGGACTTGAGCCCAGGCCCCAGTAGATGGCCTCCTATTTGTGGTTATTTTAGGTTCCCCCAAAGTGAACCCCGAGGCAAGGATTTGGGTGCAGTTATTTGGGATGTATCCCAGGAAAGAGTAAGCGGGTGGGGAAGGGAGATAGGGCAGGAAGGAAACCAGTGCCGGTGGCATGAACGAGCAGGTCACCTCTATGGGCAGCTGGCCTCCATCTTCTGGGTAGCAAATGCCTTCATGTCCACCCACCGGATGGACAACGAGCAGGCATCTGTCATCCGTTCCCTGGATCACTGGCTGAGGTGGGCTTCTCCAGGGCATTACCTTGCTGGCACTCTGACCCGCCCCAGACTGGATGTGGCCACAGGAACCCTAACAGAGAACCACAGAGACTGCCATGAGAAGGTCCATGTCCGAAGTCAGGGTGTTTGGGATACGGGCAGGAGAGAATGGGATCTGCCTCCGTAGCCAAGTTTATTTCTTAAATAGGGGCATTAAAAAAAAAAATAGGCCGAAACCGGTTTGGCTCAGTAGATAGAGCATCGGCCTGTGGACTGAAAGGTCTCAGGTTCAATTCCCATCAAGGGCATGTATCTTGGTTGCGGGCACATCCCCAGTAGGGGGCGTGCAGAAAGCAGCTGATCAATGTCTCTCTCTCATCAATGTTTCTAACTTTCTATCCCTCTCCCTTCCTCTCTGTAAAAAATCAATAATATATATATATATATATATATATATATATATACACACACACATATATATATATACACACACACACATATATATATATATGTTTTAAAAATCAATGCTTACACATGAAAGAAAAACTCCTTTCTTCCAATGCAGCATTATATGCACCTCTCCCAATTTTAACCAACTCTACGTTCCCACCACCCACCACCAGGGGTATTACATGGGAAGGAATGCATCTTTCTTGTTCTTACTCTGGCAGCCTTGCCTTCTGAGGGCCACAGGGCCAGCCAGAAGCTAAGCCGTGAGACCCTTTCCCCGGCAGTCTCTCCCGGGATATTCCGCAGCCGCCGGGCTGGGAAGGGTGTCGCCTGGTGCCTGCGCCTGCAGTCAGTTTGGGGCGAGATATCGAGGGAGGTGAGGCTGGCTTTCCTCAGCCCCAGCCACTCCCCTGCCCGGGGTACCCTCCCAGTGTTCTCCTTCTGCCTCCATGGAAACCTCCCCCCTGCATAGGCGCTGAAAGGGGAGGGTCATTGTTGCGTCTTGGTCAGTCCGTGGCTTTGAAGGTAGGAGGTAGCGGCGGTTTCCTCATCGGTGATAAGAACACAAACTGGCAGTATCAGGATTGGAAGCATGGACATAACTAGAGACCCTACAGACGTCAAATGAGGAAGAAATGTAATGAACCATTTGATGCCAGGACATCGGAAATTTTAGATGCAGACAATTCTTTGAAAGACGTAAGTTGCAAAAGATGGATTCAAGGATAGAAACCTTGATTGCCTTAAGGTAATAAAAAAAATGACCCACCTTGCAGGAAAACTGAGAATGAGCGGTCACGTGTAGATTTCCCAGCCCTGTCTTTGGCCTGGGATAGGTGTCCAATATACACACCATTGTGATGCATTTCTTCCAAACAGCTATGCCAGTGGTCGGCAAACTGCGGCTCGTGAGCCACCTGCGGCCTGGGCAAGTCTATTTTGAAGAAGTGGTGTTAGAAGAAGTTTAAGTTTTAAAATTTTGGCTCTCAAAAGAAATTTCAGTGATTGTTCTGTTGATATTTGGCTCTGTTGGCTAATGAGTTTGCCGACCACTGAGCTATGCGAAGATTTCATGATCCTCAGAACCGTCCTACGTTATAAGAAAAAAATGATCCGTGTAGCCTTGCCACTAAGATCTCTCCTCCACCTTCGTCTGTCCCTACCAGTCCCTAACATCACCTGCTTCCCTCTTACACTGGATGCAGAATGACTTTGCCTTGTTACTAAAAATACCTCCCTTTCTTGCCTGGGAAGAGGGCGCCGGATGAATGCACCGCAGGCCTCGCTGCCTCTAAGTACAAACCAGAGCTTTGGGTTGCAGAAGCCAGAAGGTTAGGTGACCCACTGTCCCGCGGCTCCAAGCATCTTGACAGTGACCCAGCAAGTCTGTGTTCAGCGACACTGCCGGACACGCCTGCAGCCTGGGTCTGACCCAGAGGTAGTGGCGTCCAAAGGACATTTCTCTGGAGGTCTGGCCAAGATACTCATTTCAAAGAAGCCCCTGGCTCCTTCAGGCGTCTTTCCCGTCGGCCACATGCCTCCCCGCTCCCCTCCCCTTCCCCCTGCAGATTGTGTTGTGCAATTGGCTTTCCAAGCAGAGGTCAGGTCCTGTCCCTTCCTGTCACCGCCTTGCCCAACAGGAAAACTGCTCCGCGCCAGAGCAGGTGGCGTGCATCTGCTGGACCGAGCAGAGGCTGCTGGGAAATGGCCAGGGGCAGCTGTGGCCACCGGGTGGTGGGGTGGGGGTGGGAAGGGGGCCTGCGGATCAGTCTGTGGATCCTCCAGGGCTGGGGTCCCAGGTCCTTCGGGCAGAGAGAGACTCAGAGATCCGGAGGGCTGGAAGGGACCTGTCAAATTTCCACCAACCACCCATTTGTCAGATGGGGAAACCGAGGCCAGGGAGAGGAAGGGAACTGGCCAGAGCAGCTCAGTGAGTTCTTTCCAGCTCCCTCCGCAGCTCCCTCTGCCAGGGTTAGGGGGGCTGCCGTCCACTAGAACAGTGGTTCTCAACCTTCCTAATGCCGCGGCCCTTTAATACAGCTCCTCATGTTGTGGTGACCCCCGACCATAAAATGATTTCCGTTGCTACTTCATAACTGTAATTTTGCAACTGTTATGAATCGTATCTGTGTTTTCCAATAGGCTTAGGCGACCCCTGTGAAAGGGTTGCTTTACCCCCAAAGGGGTCGAGACCCACAGGTTGAGAACCGCTGCGCTAGACGGTGTGCCTGGAACACAGAGGGTTATGGAACATGAACCAACACAGAGGGGCCTGGCTCTCCCGGAACCCTATTCCAGGGTGGGAGGGCGGGGGGCAGAGAGGTGCCCCGCTCACCCCAGGGTGCCCCGGGCTTCCCCAGGAATGCCGCCACGAACATTCCCTCCTTGTAGGGACCTCTCTGCTCTTCTGCTTTAAACGCCGTGTCCTTGGGGAACAGAACGCTCCCAGACGGAGAGAATCCTTGTCAAAGCAGGGTGACAGGAGACCCGAGTTCCCGTCCTGATGACGCCAGCACCCCCTGAATGCTGCCCCCCTGTTTCCTGTGGGGAGGCTGGTGGGTGGCGGGCATCTCCCCCGGGTGTTTCAAGGATCATCCCGGATAATGGGAGGAGAGGGGTTTTTGCAGCTCCCCGTTGGGGGCGGTTCTGGTTAATGAGTTTGCCGGGGCTGTGTTTCCTGGCAGGAAGCTGGGAGGCGGGAAGGAGGCCAGAGGAGCTGGGAGAGGGAGGCTGGGGCCTGGCCGTGTTCTTAGGCAGGGTCCGTCGCTGGCGCCTGGGTTTCCAGCTCCATCCACACGCCGGGGAGTCTCTGTCTTGTCAGTTGCTTATTTGACAAATACTTACTGAGCCCTCCCCAAGCTCCCCACTCACCAGGCCCAGCGCAGCCCTGGACTCAGTGCTGAGAAAAGAGTGGGAACAAAACCAGGCTCAGCCTCTGCCTTCAAGAGGCACAGCCTGGCTAAAACCGGTTTGGTTCAGTGGATAGAGCATCGGCCTGTGGACTGAAAGGTCCCAGGTTCGATTGCGGTCAAGGGCATGTACCTTGGTTGCGGGCACATCCCCAGTAGGGGTCGTGCAGGAGGCGGCTGATCTATGTCTCTCATCGATGTTTCTGGCTTTCTATCCCTCTTCCTTCCTCTCTGTAAAAAATCAATAAAATATATACTAATTTTTTTTAAAAAAGGCACATCCTGGGGGGAAGGCACAGGCACTCGTGAGAGCAGAAACACAAATTGCATGTGATGCTCACCATGGTCAGCGTGGGGTGTGCTGCAGTCAACTTCTGTTCACTGACTGTGTCCTCTCACCACCCGCTCCCAGAGGAGGTGACAGCAGCAGCTCCACAGAAAGCCTGGGGAAGCGCGGTTCCCCAGCTCACGAGAGGAAGTGCCAGCAATGCCTCCACCCAAGTACTGGCCTGCTGTGGGCACTACAGACCCAGGCCCTGCCATGGTGGGGCACACAGACCCGGGCCCTGGCGTGGTGTGGGCACTGCAGACCCGGGCCCTGGCCTGGTGTGGGCCCTTCAGACCCGGACCCTGCTCCTTCTCCTGGTGTCTTTAACAAGGGCTGTTTAATGGGATCTTGACTCTCTTATCCCGGATGCAGAGGCCTGTACGTCAGAATGTTTCTTTCCTGCATGCGTTCCTTCACACATTCACTCAGAACTTCTTGAGAGCCCGGCCAGAGAACCCAGCCCAGGTCCCCATCCGTCGTGTGGCGTTGGTCAGGCCTCGGCCCTGTCCTGGGCTCTTCGTTTCTGGGTCGAGTGGGAGGTGTGGGCTGACCTGAGGGACGCACCCCGCCCTCCATGAGAAGTGCTTGGGTACGTGGCCCGAGGGCGACCACGTCTGAGGGGTGCCCGACTCAGAGCCAGGTGGAGCTTGAGGCCTCGCTCACAGCAGGGAGACAGCAGTTGGTTCCTGCGGCTGCAGTTGGCATCCAGCCCGGCCAGCGTCTGGGAATGGAGGGAAGTGGGGCAGGGAGCAAAATCCGGGTCACGGGCCCACCGAGCCGCCTTCACTCCCCACCCACGTTCCCAGGCTCGCTGTGCCTCCCTCTGAGCCGAGCTTTCTCTGGGCCACGAGGTTGCCCGGGCCTCACACAGTAACTGTTCCACTCTGGTGGGGGCAGGGGGGTGGGAAGGAAAGGGCCAGAGCAGGAGGTCCAGCCAACTTCCCAAAATAGGCCCAAATCTCTTCCCAAGTGAACAGAATGAAAATAATCCCGCATTCTGAGGTTCAAGGCCAAGGCGGAGGCCCTGGCAGAAGTGGGTCTCAGGCTAGGATGTGGCTGGAACAAACATGCGCTCTGGCAGGCAGAAAAGATTTTCCCTTCCATGCGCTCCGAGCAGATGCTTCTCCCCCGCCTCTCGAAGGGAATTTCCTTGGGCCAAGGACCAGCCGTCCCTGGAAGAATCTGCTTGGAACCTGCTTTTCCCTGGGTTTTGTCCCAGGGGTCAGATCTGTGACCCCGCCCTATCCCAGCTAGTCAAAACAGGATGGATGGATTCCCCGGCTGCTCTTGCTCTTTCTCCTGTGGACTCTGGTCTTCTCACTAGAAGGTCCCTTCCTCTACTTAAGGACCCAGTAGTTTATAAAGCTAATTTATACTAAGGTGTGAACGATGCCCTGCAGGCTTTCCCCTGCTCTAGGCATTTGACTAGAAAATTCTGGAGCACAGGGTCCCTGGTTTACTCCTCTTTGTAGTTTCAGTGGCAAGCACAGGACCAAGGACAAAGTTAGTGTTGTGTGGATAATAATGATGACGACAATAATGACAGTAATAATAATAATAATAGTTAACAAAATGGCTTCATATTATCTTATCCCATGAGGGAGGTAATATTCTCATTCCGATTTTACAGAGAAGGGAATTGGGCTCATGGAGGTAAATAACTTACCCAGAATCTCACCGTGGTGCAGCCAGAGATTAACTCAAGGAAATCTGCCTCCACCTCTTACCTGACAAGCTGGATAAACTCAAACCAAGAGTAATTAGGCTCTCTCTAAAGTTATTTTTTTTATAAGATAACTAAAGGCTCAGTGCACAAAATTCGTGTACAGGGATATGTGTCCCTCAGCCCAGCCTGCACCCTCTCCAATCTGGGACCCCTCTCAGAATCCAGGACTGCTGGCTCCCTACTGATCACCTGCCTGCCTTCCTGATTGCCCCTAACCACTTCTGCCTGCCAGCCTGATGACCCCCTAAAACCACTCCCCTGCCAACCTGATTGATGCCTAACTGCTGTCCTGCCAGCCTGTTTGTCTTTAACTGCCCTCCCCTGCAGGCTGCCTGGTCACCACTAACTGCCCTCTGCTGCAGGCCTGGTTTCCCCACCAATTGCTCTCCACTGCAGGCTTGAGTCCCCCTCAACTGCCCTTCCCTGCAGGCCTGGTCACCCCCAACTTTACTCCTCTGCTGGCCTGGTCACCCCTAACTGCCCTCCCCTGCAGGCCTGGTCCCTCCCAACTACCCTACCCTGCTGGCCATCTTGTGGAGCCATCTTGTATCCACGTGGGTGCAACCATCTTTGTGTGTTGGAGTGATGGACAATTTGCATATTACTCTTTTATTCTATAGGATACTTAATCCCCCAAAAATGTATCCCCAGTGGTGGAATTTTAGGCATATTCATGGGCTTCTAGAAGTGGGGGCGGGGGGTCTCTTCCAGCAAGCCCCCAAACCACGCTTGCAGTGAGTCAGGAGAGGGCCAGAAAGAGGCCAGTCCATGCGTTCTCCTTCCCACCCTTTCTCCCGCTCCCAGCTGCCTGCTGAGCAATGCAGGGCCCGTAGAACGCCCAGCTGCGTGGTGGGCCCTGGGGAAGGCCCAGGGAAGCAGAGCCTTTGCTGAAGGGTGGGTCTGCCCTAAGCCCCATTTTCAGGGGGTCCTTGGTTGTCCCTCCCCGTGGCTTGGTAGTTTCCTGGGGGTCATTCAGCACAGGATGTTCATGCGCGTCTTGTCTGTCTCCCACATGGGACAGGGTGTCCCACAAGACCGGGATCTGTCTGGTTTATCCAAGGATCCGCGGGCACGGGCACAGGGCTGGGTGCATAGTAGGTCTTCAGAAAATGGCAGCTATTTGGGAAGCTGGCCCTGGAGCCCAGCTGCCTCTCCTGATTCCGGCCTCTCTGGGGGACAGAAGCTGGGAAAAAAGTCATCACTGGGATGGTCGTCACCTAAACGGCTCCTTGAAAGAGACACAGCCATAGGGTGTGTGAGCCACAGGCTCCCACTCCCATCCCATCTCCGTCACCTGGGTCCTGGCTCTCCTCCTCCAGGAAGCCCTCTGTGGTGAGCCCCACCCCTGGGCACTGCTCCTGCAGCTCCTCCAAGGCTTGGGACAGCCACCCCCTGTGCTCTCCTGCTCCGGGGAGAAGAACAGGGGAAAGACTTGGCTTTCTTTAGGGTTCAGCCTGGAGCTGCCATTTGAGATCAGTTCCTCTCCCCCTCTCACTTTCTTCTTTCTCACACAGAGACCCTCCTTTATCGTTCCTTCCCCCTCTCTTTTCTTCTTTTTTTCCCTTCCTGCCTTGTTTTTTCTCTCTGCTTCCCCTCCATTTCTTTCCCCGACTCCCGCTGAGTTCCCCGAAGGATGTGGCCCCCGCTGCCTTCAGCTGCAGGCCCTGCTGTCCAGCCTCCTGGCTGCAGGGTGGCCCCTCGAGGTGGCCTTGGACGAGTCACTTTACTTCCCCGAGCCTCAGTGTCCGCCTCTTTCAGCAACAATAACCTCTGCCTGGCCCTGCCCGGGGAGGGTCAGCGAAGGAGAGCGGGAGCCTGGCAGGGAGAGGGGCGGGTGAGCGGTGGGCGCCGGCTTGGCAGCCGCTCTGGGCCCTCCCCTCCCCCCGTTCTCCCCGAGGGCTGGCAGATGGCGGGAGCAGGGAGACGCCGCAGCGCTGCAGGCCCGGGCTATTTTGAGGAGCCTCCTGCTTCCTTTCCTGTGGGGGCCATGTGGTGGCCGCAGGTCTCCCCTGGCAGGATGGGCTCCGAGCCGGGCCTCGTCCTTCCTCGGCTGCTCCCTCCCAGCCCTCCCTTCCTTCTGGCCGGGGCCCCGTGAGCCCCCACATCCTGCTCCCAGCTGAGGTGCCACGGCCTCCACCAGGCAGGGCAGGCGGCCAGGCACCCAGAGGCCTTGGGGTGTGAGCTGGTCGTGTGTCTGTAACACTGAGAAAGTGGGGGACGGGAGCCCGCCCTCCCAACTCAGACGCTGCTGCTGCTGCTGCTGCTGCTGCTGCAGTCTTGCCCTCAGCAGGTGAGGGTTGGGCGGAGTCGTCTGTATCCCACACACAGCTCCCCTCTCAGCAACCTCGGGCTCCTGCAGAGACACAGCAGCCGGGATGCTGGCCCCGGCCCAGTGGGAGGGCAGGAGGGCAGGCAGCCCCCTGGCTGGGGCCTGGCTCATCCGAATTCCAGGCCAGTGTGGGGAGCAGAGGCCCTACATCCCTCAGTCACCACACAGGAACCTGGGAGCCTCCCTTGCTCCCCCTCTCTCCCTTCCTCGTCTCTGCACAGAGCTCAGACCCCGGGGACCTGGCTCTGCATCCCACACCCCTCCTTTACTAGGTCTGTGACCTTTCACCTCTCTGTGCCTTGGTTTACTCATCTGGGAAACAGACGTAAGGAGAGTCCCTGCTTCTCGGGCCTGCAGGGAAGAGAGACTGCGTTAACGCTGGGAAGAGAGACTGCGTTAACGCTGGTAACGCAGCGCCTGGTACATAGTAGTTGCTCAGTGAATGTTAGATCTTATTATCTGATTGGCCAACAAAGTCTGCCCACTCCATCTTTACACACTTCGTTTCCCGAAAGTGCCCGCGTCAGCCTCTGCCGGAGTGCTTCCTAACCCTCCTCGCTGGCTTCGCCACCTCCGCTCCCCACGCTGCTAAAGCCAGGGCGTCTTCCTAGATAAAGAGTCTAGTTAGTGGCTCACTACCCTGTTTCCCTGAAAGTAAGACAGTGTCTTATATTAATTTTTGCTCCCAAAGATGTGCTAGGTCTTATTTTCAGGGGATGTCTTATTTTTCCATGAAGAAGAATACGGTGCACATTTATTGTTGAACAACAACAAAAAGGAAATGTATGACCTGTCTATGGTACAGTAGTCGTTGTCATCACAAACCAGCTCACCGATTGGCCGCAGCGCAGCCGGAGCTGTTCAGGCAGTGCGAGGTGTCTTTAAATCAGGAGTCAGGGGCCTTATATTTCAGGGAGGCCTTATGTTCGGGGGAGGCCTTATTATCGGGGAGGTCTTATTTTGGGGGGATGCCTTATATTACCCTTATATTACAGGGAGAGGCAAAACTGGAAGTAGGTCTTATTTTCAGGGGATGTCTTACTTTTGGGGAAACAGGGTATGCGCTACAGAATAACCTAAACAGAGTAGTTCGTTCCAGTCCCAGCCCCGCTGCTGGGTGGTGTTGGGCAAGTTCTAACCGCTCGGACCTTCAGCTTCGTCATCTGGAAGGCGGGCTCACGGAGCACTTGCCTCGAGGACGGGCTGCGAGGATGCGGCGAGATACTGTTCCCAGAGCGCACGGCGTTTTCCAAGTGGCGGCTCTCGGTGAGGACCGTGAGGATGGTGGCCGTCTGTTTCTCCTAACCTCGCAAGTTCATGTCTGACTCAGCTGGCATGCCAGGCTCCCCACGATCTGGCTCCCACCCCATCAACCCCCCACCAGCCCTGTCTCTAGCAGAGTACTGTCTCTGTGATATTCAAACCTCTTTTCTTGACAATCAACTTCCTCTCTCTCTTTTTTTTCTTTTAAATTTAATTTTATTTTTACCTCCTCTTTTCAAGGCAGCCTCAGTTACCTGCCATGGCTAGGTCAGGGCTGTCTAGCCTCCCCGATAGAACAAATCCCCCTAAATCCGGATTCTTCCCGCCAGGAGCCCATGCCTCCGGTACACCCCTCTCATTTGCACGGTGTGTCATCTCGGTGTGGCCACAGGTCTGTTCCCTCAGCCCCCGGCAGGATGGAGCCTCGCGCCGGCTGGGATGTTAGCAGTAGCTGAGCATGTGCGCGGATGCTGAGACAGCTCTGGTGGGATCGATGTTAGATTCCGGCCGCTCTGGAAGGAAAAGGCTCAGGCAAACCCATCCCCACTGCCAGCTGCAGCAGACGTGGTCTGAGTGTCACTACATGCTAGTGTCGTGGAATGGGTTACCTGGCGTAGGCTGCAGGGACAAGTAGGCCAAGGGATGTGTAACGATATGGACACCACACAAGTTTATTATCACTCCCACGAGTCCAAGATGAACGTTCCCCGTCTGCGTGTGGCTTTCCTCTGTGCAGTGTTTGGGGATCCTTCCATCTTGAGGTCCCCCCATTATTTAGGTCTTTGTCATCTGCATCCAGCCAGCAGAAAGGGAACGCGAGAAGGTGGAGGTACAGCTGCCCTTAAAGATTCAGTACAAGTTGCTTCTATGCATGTGCCATGGCCCGGAGCTCTGTCACTCGGCCACATCTGAGAGCAAGGCAGTGGGGGACAGAGGCTAGCCGTGTGCCTGGAACACGGGAGGACGTGGGCGTGGGTGAATATCTCTGCCAATACGGTCACCTCTCTGACTGTTTTTCTAGCTCCCGTGTCTATGGAGACTGTAGGGCAGACCCTGCCCGCCCCCCCCAGGCCATAGTGACCCTCGTCTTGCCAGACCCTGCTGGGCTGAAACAGCCTGAGAAATCATGGGCTCCAGCCCCACCGGGTCTGTGGGGCAGACAGAGCCAGGGAGACTGGCCTCTGAGGAAGGGGTAGCTAAGGAAGCCCGCTGGCGGCTGGAGGGTCGCTTTGGGTCAAACACTCTTCTCGGGGCCGGAGGCTCTCGGGGCCTGGGACAGACTTTTGTAGCTGGAGGAGCCCAGACCCCAGCCGGCTGCAGCTCTTCCTTCCTTGTCAGGGGGAGGGGGGTGGGGGGACTGTGTCCTGGGTCATGTCTGGCCTCTCAGATGGCCACAGCTGCTGCAGAGAGAAAGATCTGCAGCCCAGCACCCTCCGGCGAGCTGAGGCCAGGTCTGTTCCCAGGGCCAAGTGCTCTCAGCTGCCGTGTCAAAGGCTCTTTGACAGCCGAGCCTCTCTTTCCCCCAGCGCTTCCAGCCGCTGGAAGCAGATACCAGGCCGGCTGGGGTGAGCCGCGTGGCTCAGCCAGAAGCCCGCCACCCCAGCTGCCCAGCTTCTGCCCACTCCGGTGCCTGCCCCTCGCAGCCAGTCCTACATCAAAGGCCAAGAATCTCCGGAAACCGGGCAGGGAGGGTCCTCATCCACCATGCCCGGTGGTCCTCCGTGGAGATGTTTGGGGCATTAGAGGGGGCATTTGGGGGTGCTGCAGTGCCTGATGGGGGTGCCAAGGATGCTGCAGATCCTGGGACGGGAAGAACAGTCCTGCACCCTGCACGGTCTTGACATGCCCCACTCAGATCCTGCAGGGCTGCACTAAGCATGCAGGGTCTCAAAACCCAGATGGAGGGCTGCATGCCTGAGTTCAGTGCCATCAGGTCCATGTAGGTTCTGAACAGCTCCTGGGACCACACTTTGAGGACCTCCACTTCAAGGAGAAACCTGTTTGAAGCAGCTGAGCCTAGACTATAATTCTGTTTTACATATAAACATTAAGTATTTTGTGCAATTTTTTAATCACTTAACTTTCTGAATTGCAACCACTGTTTAGAGCAGTGGTTCTCAACCTTTCCAATGGCGCGACCCTTTCATACAGCTCCTCATGTGGTGGTGACCCCCAACCATAAAATTGTTTTCGTTGCTACTTCATCACTGTCATTTTGCTACTGTTAATGAATCATAATGAAAATATCTGTGTGAACCACAGGCTGAGAACCGCTGCTGTGGAGCCTAAGACCATTGGAAAACACAGATTTTCACATTACGATGCATTAACAGTAGCAAAATGACAGTGATGAAGTAGCAATGAAAATAATTTTATGGTTGGGGGTCACCAGCACATGAGGAGCTGTATGAAAGGGTTCTGGCATTAGAAAGGTTTGAGAACCACTGGCTTAGAGGAACCTCTTTTGTTCTGTCCAGAACTTTACCAGGAGTTTTCCTTCCAGAAAACAGTCCTCCCGGTGATGCCCCTGAGGTATCGGTGAGGCACTGCCATGTCCACGGTGACCTCGCCCCTGCTCGCCTGTCTCTGGCAACTTCCCTGGGCCTTCAGTGTAGTCATAACATCATTCAGACAGTGTGGGGAGGGTTTTAGCCCAAATTGTTTTCCTTTTATTGCTCCCTTATATTAGAGTTAGAGCATTGCAGGGTGTGTGTGTGTGTGTGATTTTAGTGGTTGGGTAGTTTTCCATTCCTAAAAATCTCATTTGGGGAGGCAAAGGGGGTGTTACTAAATATTTACTGTAACAAAGGGGTCGTTGCATCTGTCACAGTTGAGACCCCTGAGTAAGTCCCGCATCTGACTGGAGTGATGGGCACAGAGGCCGGGGGAGCCCCCGCCCCCAGCCTGACTCCTACTCTTTCTGGGCAGAGAACGAACTCCATGAGAGCCTGCTGTGTGCTGGGCACTGTGCAGGCTGTGTGTGTGTGTGTGTGTGTGTGTGTGTGTGTGTGTGTGTGTCGGGGGCAGGAGCGGTGGGAGGTGTTATTTGGCCCACTTTTTTATGAGGACTCTGTGCTCAGGAAGTCTGGGTGACCTGCCCAGTAGACTCAGCTGTTAAGTCTGGGTGACCTGCCCAGTACAGGCAGCTGTCGAGGGTTAGGATTCTGCAGCCACTGAGAAGCCTGCTCTGCCCCCGCCGCCGTGAAGGAGGGCATCTTCAGCGACTGCTCAGCTCACCACGCAGCTGCCAGTCAGCACACACTGAGGACACGCATGAGACCCCAGGACACAGCTGCCAGTCAGCACACACTGAGGACACGCATGAGACCCCAGGACACAGCTGCCAGTCAGCACAC
>PVJN01014762.1:0-45847 GCA_004026805.1 Lasiurus borealis | reverse complement strand
AGGAAGGAAGGGAGGGAGGGAGGGAGGGAGGGAGGAAGGAAGGAAGGAAGGAAGGAAGGGAGGAAGGAAGGGAGGGAGGGAGGGAGGAAGGAAGGAACCAGGAAATAGGGCACTAAAAAAAAAGCCCACACTCAGAACTCAGGAAAATTGGCAATGACCTTTCCTATGATGTGTGTTATCTCTGGCAAGTCGTCCATCTTTTTTCTGTAAAACTTTTTTTTTTTAATATTAAGTAGAGAGAGTTATAACATGAGGCCCACTGTCTGTCTCTAAAATTCAATAATTTTATGACTCACTAGCTTATACTGTCTTTAAAAACTGGATATAGAATATGAACTTGGAATCCCATAACTTGCTTTAGTTTACCGTCCAGTGCTGATGGCTGCATTGTGTTGGAAAGGAATTGCAAACTTTCCCAGAGTGCGTTCCATGTAGGTGAACGTATCTGGGGCCCCATAGTGGCTGAAGGTTAGGAACAGTCTTGCAGGAGCAATTTCATTACCAAAAGGCAGTTGTCTGCAGGCCGTCTCCAGAGCATTGTGCTGTGGCCTGTATTTTCTGTCCTCCCTGCTCAGTCCCAGAGGACATGTCTTCTGTCTGCAGGAGCACTTTCCAAATTGTAGGTCTGCATCAGTCAGGATCTGTGATGTGACAGCAAAGAACAGTCACCGCTTCAATGTTAGTAAAACAATGTAACTTTGTTTTCTCCCAAAAGTTAAAGCTATACATCATATTATGTACATATCAGACTTAATTTGTCCTTTTAAAACTATATTTTCATGATATGAATTTATTTTGAAAGATGTCTTTTTGATGCTAATTTGAGAAACAATATTTTAAACATTTAGAAAGGTTTACAGGGGACATGTCTATTGTGCTTTCTCAGTCATTTCATCCTCTGACAGCTTTATAAAAATTTGAAGATAATGGAGGCAGAATTCACTCACCCCCGTCACATTTCAGAATAATACTACTGACTCTGCTGAGAATCCAAAACCTGGGCAGCTACCTACTTTCCTCAAACTATCTTGAAATTACTTAGTATCCAGGACATTTTTAAGATAAAGGCCTTTCATCATTTTCTGTTAGTTATTTAGTTCCATTGGCACGTGTTTATCGAAGAGTTGGTCTGTGCAGCACTGTACAAGGCAAAGCAAGAAAGTAGAAAAGAAGGACATAATATGTTTCCTGACCATGATTATGCAATGAATTTGTATTTTCAGGGAGGGAGATGAGCGAGTAAGTGCCTAGTATGACATGCGGCGAGCAATGTGCAGAGAAAAAAAGCAGTTATACTAGGTTGATATGACTTCCATTTTATCCATCTTTAAAATAAACACATTCCATTAGTAGCTATATTCACAGTCCTCTCACCCATCAATTTTGTCTTAATGCATCTGCTTTCTGGAGTACTCTGCAAGAGAATAGAGATTGCTTTGGATATCCAGTATTAAACTTCTAAACCACAAAACAATTACTGCCTTTCTTCTCTCTTTAATTCTTTTTTGTGTGGTTGTTTAATATCTCCAGTTCCATTTTAATAATTCTTTCTTCAGTTTTAAGTGGCCGTGCCTGTGCCAAATTATTCATTACAATAAAACGGGGGAAAGAAAACTTTAAAACTCTTCTCAAATATTCAAATATGTAGGTTTTTTTTTTAAGATAGAAAGTAACTTGAACATCATGGAATAACTTATCAGACAAATAAATTCAAAAATTTTCCCATAATATAAACCCAAGTCTACGCTTTTATCAGATATCTGTCCAATGTACATTAATTATTATAATTAAAAGAAATTCCACTCATTTACAAACTTCCTAATTTCTTGTGTTTCCTTTTTTAAAAAACTAGCCTCATACTAGTCCTTTTTAAAAAGCTGTTTTAAAGGGACTAGTATAATGTGTTGCTATTTCGTCCTCAAAAAGAGAGCAGCATGTACTCAACTGTTCTCTGTGAAGCATGGTGGGGTCAGCTGGAGGTGAGCTCAAATTTGGCAGCTTATGGGGCAGGGCTGAGGCTGGCATATACCTTGGTGAAATCACAGTGTGTCTGTGACTATTTCCCAAGCACACAGCACCAAAGCCTGCGGCCTTATTCTGTTTACAATGTTAAAGAATCCATTCGGGTGAACAAATTTCAGGTACTTTACTGTTTTGTTGAGGCACATCTTATATACTATCAAATGCACAGTTTTTTAATGCGTTTAGACAATTCTGTTCAGCAGTAGAACCATCACTCTAGTCAAGAAATAGGACCTTCCCGTGGCCCCAGAAAGTTCCCTAATATTCCAGTCCCATCCATTGCCCCAGTTCAGAGGCAAGCACAGAGCAGGTTTCTACCATGGGAGACTACCTTTGGCTTTTCTAGAATGTAATAGAAATTGAATCATACAGTGTATCCTTATGTACTTAGTGTCATTTGCACAACAGGGTTTTTGAGGTTCATCCATTTTTTCCATGTCCCAGGAGTTCTTTTCCCCCTTATTTTATTTTATTTTATTTTTTATCACCATTTATCCCCTAAACCCTCTTCCACTTGTTGTTTTTATATCAACTACAGTGGTACCTTGAGATATGAGTTTAATTCTTTCCATAACCTTGATACGTGGGAAACTATGAAACGCTCGAGTCGTGGTAAACTGGTGGGTCATGTGCAGCTGGCCGATCCGCAAGATTACTCCTATCTCAAATGTTGCTCGTATTTCAAAGCAAAAATCGCTCGCTCGACCGCTAGTATCTCAAAAATCTCGTATGTTAGGGCACTCGTATCTCGAGGTACCACTGTAATTTGGTTTTTAAATGCTGAAGAGTATCACATTTTATAAATATACCACAAGTTATCTGTTTAACTGGTGATGTTCTGTTATAATGCTTTTATGTATAAAGCTGCTCTGAACATTCGTGTATACTTTTTTGTGAGCTATTTTAACTTTTCTTTGTAAATGCAAAGAAAATAGTATTGCTATATTCTAAGACTGGAATATGTTTCACTTTATGAAAAAACACAAAAACACCTGTCAAACTTTTATCCACAGAGATCATGCCATTTACATTTCATCGACAGCAGGCCAATCTTGTTTGACCCATATCTTTGCCAAGATATGGAGTGCTTGGTCTTTTAAACTTTAGGCTTTCTAAGTGGGTGTGAGGTAATAGATAGCACAGTGTGGTTAATACCCCCACTCTAGAGACACTGCAGCTGTGGTTTAGAAATGTTAACGTGTTCAAAGTCACACCATGTACAAGTGGCAGAAGCAACATGTCCAGTGTGTGCTTCTATTGCTGTGCATATTTTCACACGTGGGATTTCTGAGTGCTGAAGAATGTGGCACCTAAGTGAGCCTCAAGTGGTCACTGAGGGGAAGCGTGGGTTTGCTGGGATGGAAACAGGGCATTGGGAATGACGAGGGAAATCTCACAGACACATGTCATTGACACCAGGCATCGGAGGCCAGGCCAAAGCTGCAGCTGTGGAAAGGAACTGGAATCAGCATGTCGGCTATCATCATCCTTTCTCTTTGTTCCCCAGATTGGAACTCAATGGGACATGCTTACCATTGGCCAAAAAGAGCCTTAAACTATTTTGAAAACTGTTTTCTGCCCCAAATACTATAAAGTCTGCACGCATCAATGATGTCTCAAATAAATTGTCTTACTGAATCTTGCTATTTATGTTCATTTAGAAACAGATTATTCTTTGGGGAAAAATACATGATACCTCTGACCGTTTGTTAACCTCTAAAGACAAGAATTGTGACATACAATAAACAAAACTGTCCGTGGTTTTCATATTCTGAAAAAGCTGTCAAGTTCACGCAATAGGAAAGTAAGTGTACTATGTTCACGTTTTGATGCAGAATTCCACTGTTTCCTTCTCAATGTTGCCTTCACATATTACTGAGGAGCACACTGATGAAGAGACAGTGCTGAGATGAGCTACCAACCCCCATTTGGTGTGAATAAGAGAGTCAGTGCTAGGTCTGCGTCCTGAGAACCTGTGGAGGGAGTGGATGAGAATTTCCTGATTATTGCAAGTGCAGTGGAGAGAACATAAACCAGGGGTTTAGGAGATTTGGATTCAGATCCAGAGTCTGCGTCTCTCCAGCTCAGAGTCTGGGCAGGCTCTCTCTAATCTCTTTGGGCTCATATGCTTTCACTTTTCAAATGGTGCAGCATTCGCAGATACTCTCCTCAGTTTCCAGCCCCCCTGAGATTTTCTGTACTCGCTTATCAAGGCCAATAACTCCTGGAGATCTAAGCGTGCATGAGGAATTGGAAGAGAACGTGAAGTTCAAGGATATGCAAACAGTTTTTCATTCATTTCACAACTGTTTGTGCCTAACAAATGCCTTCAGAAGGCACCGCCAGTCATAATGGAAACCAAGATGAATATGTTGCCATTTCTTACAGAGCTTTCAGGCTAGTAAGGAATGCAACCAGGAGAATGCAACGGGCAATTGAGGTAGAGAAGTTGAAAACCAGGATGTTAGTCACAGTTTGCAGGAGGGGATCCTTGAAGGCTTCCTGGGAAAAGAACTCTCTTGGCTGAGAAATAAGCAGGCAGTTCCCAGATGGTGAGGAGGGATGATGTTAAAGGCACAGTTGCATAATGTTTGGAGCATTGAGGCAAGGGTGATTTCCTAGGAAATGAGAAAAGTTCAATATGACTAGAGCAAAGTGGATACGTGGAGGAGCAGGCAAGGTGAAAGATGGGCCTAGAACATTCAGCTGGGACTGGATCCTTAAGGACCTTATAAGTCCTATTAAGACCAGGTTGTGGTATTGTGAGCCCTTAAATGTTGAACAAATGATCAGAGTATGAGGTAAAATTATAATAGATTTGCCTATGAGGGTGGATTGGGGAAGTGTTATAGAAGATGTGCAGGCATCATTTACAGAGCTGTTTCACTGGCATAGGTGAGAAATAATAGTACTCTGATCTTTGTTATGAAAATAGACACCTTTCCAAGATCCTTGCAAACAATAGCAGAGGAGCCTGGCATGGATTCACGCAGAAGAGCATCTCTCTTCATGCTCACAGCAGTCTCTGTTGCCTGCAATCTGGTGGAGCATGAGTGTGATAGAGCCTGAGAGAGTGGGTCAGCCTGCAGGCAATGAGCCTGCTTATGTGCCAAATCCTATCCCGATTGCCCTGTTTAGTCTCCTGTGCGATTAATCGGAAACACAAAATGAGTGATATAGGAACAGATGCTAGAAATGACATAAAATTCACACAGGTGGATGCTGAATGGCTTACTTTTCACAGTAGAAGAAGAGGCAGGGTTAGGACAGACAATCAGATACATTGAGACTCACACAGATGTGCGTCAAGCGTGCCAAGAAAAAGAAATAATTCTAATTCATTCTTGGAGGAATTCTTTGAGAATGTAGGCTTAAGCCCTGGTGATCATTGACAGGTTTGGTTTCTGATTTTTTTTCTTCTTTTATGGCTTTTCCTGGACTTTAAAATGTTTTTCCTTGAGTTATCTACCCGTGCCAGGTATTGAGAGGGTATGGCCCTCTTGTTGTTTTGGGGTGTGGGGGAGAGTGGGCATGCAGACTTATGGATCGGACAAAATAAGCCCATTAGATCTAAGCTCTGTATGAACGATTTCAATACGTCATTCTTCCCAGTAAGAGAGAAAGTACTTCAAAGTAACTGGGATTATATATGGCATTGCTAGACCAATTTACAGCACCTGCCTAACCACGTTTTCGAATAAAAACACCCAGCAAAGAGAACAAGCTTTAAAAAGTAGTGTGCTTTTAAACACTGAATGGGTTGCATGAAGACAGAATCTAAAAGCAAAAGAAATCGGTTAGACTCTAGATATTTGCAGTTGCTTACGTGGCATAAAAATTTAGGTTTTCCAAGTGGTCACGGGGACAGTGAAAACATGCGTGCAGAGAAATATTTAACAGAAAATGCCCCGTACAGAGAGAGAGAGAGATGGATGGAAATCTTTTAAGCACAGGATATAAAGCACTTGGATATACAATCTTCCTGTGAAGATGACTAAGTATTGAATGAGAAGGAAATTTATAGCATCTTACTTTGAAGTAGAGACTTTGGCCGGCAGTGGCATCACATGACGGCCTCATAAATTAGCTCGGATGCCTGTGGCTGGGCCCACTGAGAAGCAGGGAGTAGCGAGTCATGTGTGGTAAGCAGGGCCCTGTCTCGTTTTCCCAGGGGTTATCTCTCTGCAATCATTTCACTGTGTTACACATCTGCTGTGACTATTGTTCCTCTTAATTCAGGAATTATTGTAGAAATGGTCTCCATGAGCTTTGTAGGGTGTGGGGGTGGTGTGGGGGTGAGTGTGTGCGCGCACACACGCATGCATGCACGGGTGTGTTACTTTCCAGTGGCTGTAAATAATTGAGTATCTGTGTTGTTGTTTTTTTCACAAAAAGGGGTGTTTGGAGACTATGGGTTGGAAACACGGCAAAAACATATAAACTTTGGACTGCCGCTCCTAACAGCTGTGGTTTTACAACTGCAATTCTAGATAGAGCCTACTCCATTTGGAGAGGAGCTGACTGCTGTTGTTTGTGAAACTATTATAATGTTACGGAGAGAACCAAAAAACAGTAAGCATTTGAGGAGAGTCTCTGAGCAGGCATGCATGCGCAGTGCGGTGTGTGCCTGTGCCAAAGAGAGGGAGGGAGAGACAGACAGGAAGACAGAGAGATAGCATGGGAATTTATTCTTGGTTTACTTTTTAATATTAAACAATGCATTTATTAGCATTAAGATTTATTTGTTTCAAATTAGTAGATCCTTTGGAAAGAAGGCTTTTGGTTTTCCATTTAAGAACACAAGATTATACAGCAAAACTGTGTATGTGTATACTATGTCTTTCAATAGCAAACTTGCAGTCATTGACTATAATGTTATTTTGAAATCTCTGTGATTAAGTTATCAAAAGTCTGTTGTATGGTTTTGATGCATTGCTTTATCACATAGCCTGAGAATATTGTAATCTAAAATATTGGCTTTAGGTAGAGATTTAAATGAGTATAAGTCTTATTATAACCTTCACTTCCTGTGGCTAAGCCATGAGTTGTATAAAGCATGTACCTCAGCTGAACTCCATTCAGTTCCTGGCCATGTTTCCATAGTTTCCATTCTGTGGGTGCTGTCCTCTCCCATAAGTAAGGTAGTTATGGGACATATATTCTTATTCCTGTTGCGTATGAAGAAACTTAGGCCAACGGGGTCTCCCAAGAGAGCACTATCTGATAGTCCCAATCCAGGAAGAAAAAATGTGTCCTCCGAAACTTGTAAACATTTAACCCTATGCACAATTTATTGTTTCATCGGGTCAATTCTGTCACTGGCCAAATGAGGGACCTCAGATCTAAAGAGGTTTCTCCCAATTCTAGATAGTTGGGCTTCAAGGGAACCATCCATAAATAAGTATCTTCTCGTATCTGTAGTCATCAGTGGAGAAGGCTAGTGAGTCTGGAATCCTGAGAGACAGAAAACTAAGGAGCTGCTGTAGAGAGATCTCTATAAGGTCAGATCTGAAAGAGATTTAGTTGTTCCTCACCTCCCTTCCCCCACACTTTGGCATTCAGCTTTGAGGCGGCCTCAGGACTGCTCAAGCTCCAGGGTGGGATTCTGTATGGGTCTCAGTGGTCCTGCCATGTGACTGGCTGTGCTGCTGCCTTACTCTCTGTCTCTGAATTATTTTAAGTAATTAGTGTGTTTTTTATTTGTGAAACAATAAGTTGTGTATGTATTTTAATACAGAAAAATAGATTCTGGCAATTACTTGTCTACCCTACCAGTCTCCCTTTAAAACTATCTGGGATGTAACTTTTATAAAAATTGGATCCTATTGCACAAAATGTTTTGTTATCTTAGGTTGCTGAATATTTTCTGTTCCCTTATTTTTCCTCTTAAAGTATGTTATTTGGGGATACTAACTATTTTAATTACCTAGATTAATAAAAGTATATGTATCACCCTTAAAATCATTGTAGCTATCTACTTTTTAAATATTTCAAATCTGGATACATTTTTCATCAAATGATATTTTAAACATTGTTTTATTTGGTGCTTCCTGCTTAGCTTTTTAAAGGCTTACTAGGTAAAGCAGCCTATATAATAAAAACCTAATATGCAAATCGACCAAATGGCAGAACAACTGGTCACTATGATGTGCACTGACCACCAGGGGGCAGATGCTCAGTGCAGGAGCTGCCCCCTGCTGGTCAGTGCACTCCCACAGGGGAAGTGCTGCTCGGCCAGAAGCCGGGCTCATGGCTGGTGAGCCCAGCAGCAGTGGCGGGAGCCTCCCCCTCCTCCCCCCGCCAGCGCTAAGGATGTCCGACTGCCTGCATGGAAAAAGCCTAAGCTGTCAGTTGGACATCCCCTAAGGGCTCCTGGACTGCGAGAGGGCGCAGGCTGAGCTGAGGGACCACCCCAGCCCCGAGTGCACAAATTTCATGCACTGGGCCTCTAGTTATAACTATTTATATTGCATATGCAATTATATGTAGTTACATATAATGTATAAATTACATAGTATTTTATAAAGTATAATTATTGTAATTGTAATATGTAACTGTTAGTTAGCTTTATATAATTCAAACTTTGTAGCATTTTAACTTTATTTGAATTCATTTTGCCTCTATTTTTTAAATTTATTTTACAGAGAAAGGAAGAAAGGAAAAGAGAGAGAGAGAGAGAGAGAGAGAGAATGATTTGTTGTTCCACTTATTTATGCACTCATTATATGATTCTTATCTGAGCCCAGACTGGGGATGGAACCTGCAATTTTTCCTTATTGGGATGATGCTCTAACCAACTAAGGTCCCTGCCCAGGGCCTATTTTACCTTTTATTTCCATTATGTTTTATCCTTAGCCTCCTAAAAATTGCCATTTACCTCTAGCATAATGTTACACATATTTTAATGTCTACTTTTACCTTAATAAAATATTTAGAAAAAAATAAATTAAAACTATTTTGCTATTTATCTACATATCTTTATCTCTCTGCTTATATTTCTTCTTTTGACTTAATTAAGCAAGCATCACTGGTGTCAGGATCAGTTCTGAATGATCTCTCTTTCTCTTCCAGTTAATGCCATCAGAGTTGCTCTGGGTACTCATTATATAACTTTTCTTCTAAAGAGTAAATCCTTGCTCAACATTATAGTCTGAGAAATTAAGTACCGGAGAATTCTTGCATCCTCTCTCTTGAGGGAGGGGTGGAACAAGAATAGAAGGGGATTAAATTAAAAGGAGAAAAGATTATGTTTAGGTTTGAACATAATAATTCTTATACTTGATGAAAGGGAGGGGGAGGGTTTTTTCCCCAACTTAGTGCCGCTGGGGATGGAGTCCTGGCGATATCCCGAGAAAAGGAGATTTCGGAGACGCACACAGATTTGTATTTGCGTAGAATTAAATCCCTGCATTTCCAAAGTCCTATTTCCCTTAGTCCATTTATAGAAGAACTGTAGCTGGGGTTTCAATAGAGCTAAAATCAGGGTCAGTGCCCAGAGTTTCTGTTCCATGTTGGAGCAGGGTCCACTAGAGCAGTGGTTCTCAACCTTTCTAATGCTGCGACCCTTTAAGACAGCTCCTCATGTGGTGGTGACCCCCAACCATAAAATTATTTCCGCTACTACTTCATCACTGTAATCTTGCTACTGTTATGAACTGTAATGTAAATATCTGATATGCAGGATGTATTTTCGTTGTTACAAATTGAACATAATTAAAGCATAGTGATTAATCACAAAAACAATATCTAATTATATATTGTGAAATATTTATTTCTAACTATAAATAAATGAAATTTTTGTCTTGAATCATGGTATAGCATGGGTAACAGTCTTCATATGACAACAGTAAACTACATTGCTACACCGAGGAGTGGTCTGTTGGTTCCTAAGACCATGGGAAATAGGTGTTTTCTGATGGTCTTAGGCGACCCCTGTGAAAGGGTCATTCGACCCCCAGAGGGGTTGCAACCCACAGGTTGAGAACCACTGCACTAGAGCGTCAGGCTAGTTGTAGCCCATTAGTCCATTGTGGCAAAGGGGGTAGGGGATGGGAGGTGTCTGCATGGCTGTGGCCACACAGGAGAATTCAAGGAAGCAGGGAGGGCGGAGGGGGGGGGAGCGGGGGAGGAAGGGCCCTGCCAGACAAAAGTGAAGCATAACAGGAGTTAAGCACAATGCGCAGAGAGGAGAGAGAATTCTTTTGTTTAAGGGGTTATCTATTCCAAATTGTCATGCCCTTACAATGGTCATCCCTATTCTGGCCAATGACCTCTGTTCCCGTGTATGATTGACAGGCAAGTATCTATGTCATCCCACCTTTCCTGGGCATTTGCTATCTTCCCTTTGTCCAGCCCCCTTCCCCCAATGTTTTGCATGGAACATGCTTATAGTGCAGACATTATAAGCATGTTCCCTTTGCCCCTTCCCTTTGCCCCTTCCCCATCATGATTAACAGCTAGTTTATTATAAAGGTATCATTTCCACCCACCATGCCACTGTGGGGCACCTGGAGTTTCTAGTCTAAGGATTTGCTGTTGATTCTCGTTGCCATTATACATGCAAATAGCATTGCAGGACTGTCAAATTTCAGCTATGAAAATGTTATAAGGACCCCCAAATTAGCTCACTTATAAAATATTTATTAAGCAACTACTATATGCCAGGCACCTACTTATACCTATTAAGCTAAGAGCTAGAGAGTCACAGGGAGTAATCTAAGCCACATAATAAAGGGCTCAGAAGTTATAAATACTTTAATATGGCTGCAAATGTATTTTTGTCCCAGTTTGCACCAGCAAGCAGTTTTACTGGACATTTGCAGCTATTCAGGGAGCATGCTCTCAGAAGCGTATCCAGCTCCGTTCCGTGAACCTTTGAAATGTACAGCTACAAGCTGATAGTGTGTGATTTCAACTGGCTAGAGGCCTAATTAGTTGCTGTGCAAATTTGAAGGCAATTAAGTTACTATTTAACATTTGGCCCAACATGAATAATTTGAATTTATAACATCTGTACTCGACTTGCTCTCTTAAATTGTCTCCTTCAAAATTAAAACTTAATTTCAAAGAGGAATTTTTAAATTTAAAAAAAAATGGCATATTTGAAATGTAGAGACCAAAGAGGAAACACTAAACAGTGAAAATGGTGTCAGAAAATGAAAGACAGTCTTCTTTTATTGTGCACCCTTCCCTCACCTTAACTCCCTAAGACCCCCTCTGTGACCAGAGATGGGCACTCCAGTCTGGGCACCGCCATGAAGTGTGTGTCTTTAAGTGAGTTAGTCCAGTCTCCCAACTTTTGTTCCTGCATTTTAGTTTTAGTTTTTTGTGTGTTTTTTTTTTTTTACTTCAGTTGTATTGAGATATAATTGTTATATAAAGTTATAAGATATTTAAAGTGTACATGGTGGTGCTTTGATATAGACATCGTGAAAGGATTCCCCCATAAAGTTGATTAACATATCCATCACTTTGTGTGTTTTAGGGAGCTCACTTAAATTCTGCTCTTTTACCAATTTTAAATTATACAATACGGTGTTTGGCACTATAGTCACATTTATTTTTAAGTTGCAAAAATAGCGCCCACTCTGACTTTAAAGAATTCTGTGAGAAAGAATGGGTGTAAAGCTTTCTGCTAATTTCACAGTGCTAAATAAATCTTTGATGTCCTTAAGCCAATCAACTTATTATTTTTTTTTCATAACAGAAAGGTGAGTCTGGAGTCTTTTGGGAACTAGATCAGAAATCCAGTTGCTCTAATGAATAGCTCTTAATTTTTTTTTTATATCAAGTTAGAAAAGAGAAACCTTCAGTTTTAGAGGTTACAGTTGCTTTAATAAGTAACTTTGTAGTCAATAGAAAATATTTTTCCACACACAACACAGCACAAAGACCACACATGTGTGTCTATTAAAAGACCGATTTGTTTTTTGTAGCTTCACCACGAGATGACATACTAAGATTTAATTTCGAAATTAAGTGCAAGGTAGTATTTAAAGAAGACGCATTTGCTTTATTCCCTCATCCCCATTGAAGTACACAATTGAAAAGCATGTTGTTAAAGCTTTATAGAGAATATAATCAGATATCATCAGCGTTAAATGATAAATACCCAATATCCACCGACTGCTTTATACCTCTCAACACTATTTCTCGCATGATCGGAGGCCTATGAAATAGTTACACAGAGCATTAGGCATTAGCCTATGAATTCCAGGCAGATGTAAAAACCAAAGGCATTCGGGTCCAGATCTGTATCAGTCCTTCAGGCAAGCGAGTATTTGAATTTAATTTTGTCCGGCGCTGGAGAGGAAGCCGATGATGTTACTGACGGAGCCTCTGAGCGTGAAACCGAGGTCAAGCCTGTGTCTCTTAGGAATCCTTATGTAAACAGCATCAACAAGAATATAGACTCAAAAGATCAAGCTTAACATCCAGAGTAAATTGGCTGGGAACTCAGAAAATTTGACAGGTGATTGAGCAGCAGCCAATAGTCCTAGCCGTGTGGTTCTGTGTTTTTGGGAACTAGATCAGAAGTCCAATTGCTAATTAATAGCTCTTTAAAAAAAAATTGTACATCATGACCGCAGCCTACATTGTAAAACACCACTGTGGGAGGTTGTAAGCTTTTGGTCTGGGACCTGGGACAGAATCTTGTATTCCCAGACTTAGGAAGTAGAATTCCATCTTACATGGGGGATGGGTTCTCATCTTCATCTGAGGCAGTGGTTCTCAACCTTCCTAAGGCCACGCCTGTTGCATACAGTTCCTCATGTGGTGGTGACCCCCAACCAGGAAATTTTGCTACTGTTATGCATCATGATGTAAATATCTGTATTTTCCGATGGTCTTAGGCGACCCTGTAAAAGGGTCATTCGACCCCCATAGGGGTCGCGACCCAAAGGTTGAGAACCGCTGATCTAAGGTGAAAATTGGGCATTGTCATAGTTACCTTTGCACATACCGTAGAAAGGTGGCAGTTTGGTGGAGATATTTAATCTGTCTTAAAAGCCTCATCTCTTCCATTTTCATCTGGCCATACAGTAGAGTATGGTTCATTGGGTGAGCACTAGATGTGGTACTTGGCTTGTATTTATGGAACATGTTGTCTAATAATATATAACCAACGCTGGCTGGTTTGGCTCAGTGGTTGGGGCGTCGGCCTGAGCACCCAAGGTTAGAGGGTTTAATTCCTGACCAATGGCACTTAGCTCAGTTGCAGGCTAGATCACTGGCCTGGTGAGGGTGTGCATGGGAGACAGCCAATCAATGTGTCTCTTTCATATGGAGGGGTGTCTCTGTTTCTCTGGCCCCTCCCCCTCCTTTCCTTCTGGTCTATCTAAAAGCAATGGAAAAAATATCCTTGGGTGAGGATTTAAAACAAGTAATACTAATAATAATATACTTAGCATGGTGGAATGCTCTCTTGTTAGGGATTGAGAACTCATTAGGATTAAAACAAACCCTAACTGTAAATCTTGTGCTTATTCCGCACTACTGCCCACCCCTTAAATTTGTGATTCCTCCTACCATTTAAATAATTTTAAACTTATACTTTTATTTATAAAGTATTGTTTGATTCCACCCTCCCCCTCCTTCCCTGTAGAGCAAAGATGACAAGCAGAGAAAGTTAAAGGCAACACTAGATTCAATCATCCGGCCAGCCAGCCAAGTAATAAGTATTTCGCTTAAGAACTTACCATGTGCCAGTTATATTGGCCTTGGGAGACTCATAGTCTGGGGAAAAGAGTACTAATTTAAGAAGTCATTATAGTAAAATGATTAGTACCCAAATAGGAATACGGACAAGATGCAGAAGCACGTGGAGAGGGAATCACCCAATTTCTGTTATGATTTCTATGCTAAGATTTGGCCAACACGCACAAACAAAGTTAGGAAAGATCCTAGCATTTGGGGCAACTTAGATAGTAAGACAAGATTACAACGTAGTGTGTATGTGAGGAGCTGGCATTGAAGTTCAACAGCTGGCAAAGACCAGACAGGTATAGCTTAGACACAGTAGCTTAGATTTTGTTCTACAGGGTTTTTAGCAGAGGAGTGGTTATAGTGTGTCTTTTAGGAGGACCTGTTTTGGTCTGAGGTGTATGATAACCACCATCCCATTTGGATATAAATTAATATAAGACTCAACCTCTCTCCCCCCACACAGAGTGACCTAAAGTCATTAACAGCACTGATCCCTGCCCCCTCTTGGTGCTTCTGAAGTCCACCCCTGCACCAGCCTAACAGTCCATATAACCTGCACTCCCTCCCTTCTTGTTCACCCTGGGGACAGGATGGTCAGCAGATGGTCATGTTTTTTCATAGTCAACCAGAAATGAAGGAGCTAGACTTTAAGAGGTGCTTTCACAGCTCATTACCTACTTAAAAGAACTGCTTCATTGAAATATAATTCATATACCACACAATGTTCCTATTTAAAGTATACAATTCAGTCATGTTTAATATATTCGCAGTTTTGCATTCATCACCACAATCAATGTTAGAACCCCCAAAATAAACCTCATACCCATTAAAGTGGTCACTCTCTTTTATCTCTGAAACCCCCTCTCCCTTGGCAACCACTATACACTTTTTAAAAAAATATATTTTATTGATTTTTCACAGAGAGGAAGGGAGAGGGATAGAAAGTTAGAAACATCCATGAGAGAGAGACATCAATCAGCTGCCTCTTGCATGCCCACTACTGGGCATGAACCTGGGATGCCGCAGTCTGTAGACCAATGCTCTATCCACTGAGCCAAACCAGTTTCGGCCATTAATACACTTTCTATAGATTTGCCTATGCTGGGTATGTCATAAAAATGGAATTATGTAATATCTGGTATTTTGTGACTTATTTTATTTAACACTAGAGGCCTGGTGCATGAATTTGTGTACCAGTGGGGTTCCCTGGTCTGCAGGGATCAGGCCAAAACCAGCTTTCTGACATCCCCCACGGAGTCCCAGATTGCAAGAGGACAGTTCTTGGATGATATTCCCCAGAATATTCCTCCCCTCTGGTTACAGGTATGTCACCAGGGAACTCCAACTGCCAAGTCACAGCAGCTCAACAGCTCTTGTATTGAGCATCTGCCTCCTGGTCGTCAGTATGCATAATAGCTACTGGTCAGACAGTCAAATAGTCAGATAGTCACACTTGGGTATATATATATATATATATATATATATATATATATATATATATATATGTAATCTTTTCCAAGTTCATTCACAGCATGTCCTATATCATCACTTCATTTCTCTTCAGGGCAAATTATTCATTATTTGGCTATGCCAGATTTAATGTTTTCCCTCTCATCAGCTGATAGACTTTTGGATTTTCCACTTTAGGGATAATATAAATAATGTTGCAGTAAAAGTTCATGTGCGAGTTTTTGTTGGGACATATGTTTTTCTCTTAGGTGTGTTTGAAATTGGATAAGATGAGAATTGCTGGGTCATGTGGTAATTCTAGACTTAAACTTTAGAGGAGCTGTGTCAAAATGTTTTCCAAAGTGGCTGTCCCAGCTTGTTGGCGATTAGGTTTGAGAATATTTATTCTCAGCTACCAGGTCAAAAACTGCTTGCAAAGTTTCCAGAGGTTGACACTCTTAGCATGTAGCCTCCTCGTAGAAATAACTAAATAAAAAAAATATATCAGTGTTTGTTTTTACTAAATAATGGTGTTCCTGTTTCAAAAAAAAAAAAAATGAAATGGATAAACAAAGTATGCCAGGGGTCTTAATCCAGCATCTTGAAAGGTTTCTGGAATCTGGAAAAGATGCTGTGTGTGAATGAATAAACAGTCCAAAGATAAAACATAAGTTTGGAAGGCATTTGGGGGGTGGGAGGCGGGGGGCAGAGGAGACTTAGCTAAAGAAATCAAGTCCTCTTGTCTCTCTGGATCCTTCGCTTTTTATTAACACAAATTGTCCTAAAGCAAGGTAGATATACATATCAAAAGGCAAGGTTTAGTATACAGAATCCATTGTCAGATTAGAGGAACTGCCTTTGGCTATTCAGGTGTTTGGCAAGCAGGAGGCAATAGGATATAGGTTGAAATGCCCTCAGCAATCAGGCAGCAAGTAATCATTTATGCATCCTTTTTAGATTTCAGAAAATGCCTTTAGCTATCTCCAACAAGCAATAACATATGTCAGTGGCTCTCCAGCCACATGCGGCTCTTTGGCCCATTGAGTGTTCTAATGCCACTTCTTCAAAACAGACTTGCCCAGGCTGAAAACCAACTTCTGTGCATGGGCCACGAAGTTTCAATCGCACTGTACGTGCATGCCTGCACGTGGTATCTTGTAGAAGAGCCACACTCCAGGGACCAAAGAGCTGAATGTAGCTCACAAGTCACAGTTTGCCAACCACTGATATATGTGATTCAGCCCTCTGTTGAGTCCCCAAGTTCCATCAACCTTTTGATGAAACTCTTGCATTTATGACATGCTGGAATTAGCTTCTGGCAAAATTATAACTATTAACTAGTCCTAAAAACATGAGTACAATTTATTTAGGTTTAGAATAAGATTTAAAGAACCATTATATTTAGTAAAACTAACCATTTTACATATTTTTAACTTTGCTTTTAAAGAGGGAACCTAAATCTTTTTCTTAATGTTCAGTCACATTTTCTAAGTTTTGCACAGCTACTTGATGCTTGAGAGTTCAAGACCTTTTCCTAAGGTTTTTGTTCTTGCATTACTAGATTTTAGCTTAATCTTTTTTCATCTGCTTAAAGTTTAGTTGTTCAGTTTTTTTCCCCCAAGTGCCTCAGAAACTTTTCTTTTCTGAACTGTATTATCCCTTTTTCCCTGACCTAGCAGAATGGGAAAGGAAAATAAATAAATAAATAAAGCATGGTGATAATGCCTTGATATGATTCATGCCATAACTTCCCAAGTGTAGAAAATAATTTTCCACATATACCCTATCTAATTTACCTATTGGCCTTCGGTAATGGAAGGGCTAGTGAAGAATTACTCGTGTGTAATTGTCAAATTAACTTATTAAGCACTCTTTTAGAAGCTCTATGAATCTTACAGCTGAGTTTTTATAAACATGCTGGTTTTCAAAGCATCCTTTTATTGCAGAGCCGGGAGGGACTTGAGAAATCAGGTAACACGATTCCTCATTTTTCAAAAAATCATAACCATGTTTCTTGAATCACCTAATTAAATCACATTTAAACAAAAGACAGCGGACAAAGAGGGCAAAAAAGATTTTTACATAAATTCAATCACCCTGATGTTGGGTCTTCCTCTGTCTTCTTCTGCTGTTCCTTCTTCTTTTCCAAGCATCATTTTATTTTGGAATTGCTTTGTTAGTTAATTTATTCATTAAGAAATAGTATTTGGGAATCTGTTGTATTTCAGGCACAATTCTAGATGCTGAAGACCAGCAGAGAACAAAACAGCTGAAACCCTTACCCTTGTAGAGTGTACATTCTACTCTGTGAGAGACTGATACTCAACACCCCTTTGGTTATTATATATTTCATCGCCTATTTGAATGTGATAAATTTTATGGAGAAAAAGAAAGTGGAGGAGAGAAAGAGGAATTACAGGGGGCTTTATTCCCCACCCACAGGCATGAGTGGGGAATAAAACTTTACCCGGCATGGTAAGGTAAAGCCTCACTGAATAAGTTAGACAGACTAACAGGTGGAGCAGGGTGAGTGCCCTGTCTGAGGAAGAGGCCTCCTCTTCGAAGGAACAGCAAACTCAACGTTTCTCTGCGGGGAGCATGCGTGGAGGCCTGAAGAGGGGCAAGGAGGCCAGCAGTGCAGTGTGGAAGTTACAGGGTGAACCAAAGGGAGGGCAGGAAATGAGAAAGTCAGCCAACCAGTGGAGGACCAGACCACACATGGGGCCTTCAGGCCATTGCAGGGCGTAAGCTTCAAAAACAGAAGATTCTTTAGGGTTTTCTATGTATAAGATCACGTCATCTGTGCATAAAGAGAGATTTGCTTCTTCCTTTTCAATTGGTATAACTTTTATTTTTATTTTATTACTTAATAGTCCTGGCTAAAACTTTCAGTACGATGTTGCATAGCAATGAGGAGAGGGGCATCCTTGTCTTGTTCCTGAATTGAGGGGGAAGACTTCCCGTTAGCCACTGGCTTTCTCTTGGGGTGAAATACGGAGCCAAATAGTTTGAGGAATGTGAGTTAACCCCTATTTTAAAAGGAAACCTTTATATTTTTTTACTTGTTTGTTTTAAATTTTTGCAATTTCTAAGAGTAAAGCTAGAAACTTTAATAAGTAATATAGATATTAAAAATCTGGCATTAAATTTAAATAACATAGTAATATTAATACATATGTCTTATTGTAAGTGCTACAAAATTACTTCAAAACTAAATATAGAATGTGTTCTAGTCATATAGCTTATGTTAGCAGTACTACAGGGTGAGGCAAAAGTACATTTGTAGTTGTTAGTATGAAAAATAATACAACAATTAATAAATAATAATACAAAAATAAATTGTATTTCATGTACTCAGAACTATAAACCCATGTTTTCCCCATCCTGCATTTTTTGTAGAAATATAAATTAACATATGAGTCTGCAACGTCCTATTGATATTATGTGACTTATGTTTACACTTAGTTCTTAATGATTAAGTATTTCTACCAGCCAGCAACAATAAACTCTAAAAAATCTTGGTACATGTAATGGCTTTCTTAATTAATAGCTATATGGTTCTAGCAAGTGACTTTATATTATTAAGCCAATTTTCTGTTTTATAAAATAAGAACTTTAGTATCTATCTCGAAAGAAATATCCACAAAATTCATTTGAAAACTAAAAAGGACTGTCACTTGCATCTTTTAAGATTTCCTTGTTACACATGTGTTTAATTTTATACTTGTTTAGATTCACCTTTTAAGGGAATGGATTGTTTTACTCTGCAGCTGCTTCATATAATAATAATGACAGTTAGAATAAGGACCTATAAGCAGCTAGGTTGTTGGACTAACTAGCGAGCCTCTCTGTATCATGCAAATTTCAAAATTTAAAGAAAAAGAGACAAAAAAAGTAGTTGAAGAACCAGTCTTTATCTCATTTGAATTATGCCTTATCTGTCATTTTGAGTATATTGCATGCCATGTATCTTGCAAAATCAGCTGCAGACTTGTTTGGCATTTACTTTGGTGTCAGTGATATTCACATCAGCGCTCATAAATCATCATATCCCTGGCACCTTCACAGGACATATCCCTCACTAGAAATGGAGCAACTGTGATGATGGGATCTTCAAAAGATCGAGAGAGAAGAAATTTATCCAAATTATGTGGATGGCTCATCACATTGACCCATCCGGGCTGGCTGATAAAATGTCCTTTAAAAGGAGTTCTCTTCCTGTGAAGTCTGGAATTTAGAAGGGCAAATAAGACACACTTCTCTTTAACGCTTCCCTCTTCTCTTTTCTTTCCAGTTCTCTCCTATCTTACAAAAAGCAGAGCTAATAAGCAAACACAAATAATTTGTATCTCATTCAGATCTATTCAGTTTTAATTAGACTTCAAGTCTGAGGAGACGTTTATTAATCTGGACTGACAAGTCAGACAGAGAAGAGATTTCTACTGATTTTGAAATGAAAGGTTAAGCCACAATAGGATTTTTCTGGAGTGTGAAGTAAAAGCAAATGACACTGAAACTGTGGCACCACAATGCTAAAGATGCCTGTATCCCATGTTGGGTGAAAATAAAATGCATTATTTTTTTCAGTGGCTAAACGTTTTTCAAGAATTCCTACAACACTTAGAATTATCTGTATACTTAATTGTCCAAATGAATTTATTTTTTGCTTCAATTTTGATTTTTTTAAAAGAAGTGTTGTATTTTTACAAAGCTAGGCCTAAGCATCAATATTGTCTAGATGAACTTCTGAGAAAAGATTATTTCATTGAACAAGAACATGCAACTCCACTCTATCAGCTGACCTGCCCAATCCTTGGCCACTTGTTTATTTCTCCCTTCCTACCTCCCCTCCCCACCCCCATCCTCCCCACCTCCTCTCCGCGCCCCCCACCCCCATCCCCCAGCACCAGCCAATCTGGAAAGTTTTAAATTTGTTTTATCTAGAAATGCCCTCAATGAGGGGTGGCTTGTGGAAGCAAATTGAAATCTCCAAAGTGGAAATGCATCTACATGTTTATTTATATTGTGATTTTCTTTTTGGTGAGGTATTGAGCAGCCACGTTGAACAGAGAGGAGGAAAGACAGGAGCATGAGGCCTGTGCTTGCCTCACCTGCCTCTTAACCTGGTTTCCTAAAGTGGGATCCAGGGACAGAAACCCCCAAGTGTCTAGACACACAGCGACCATCTCCTCCACCGCCCCCTCCTCTCCCCTTCTGTGGGGGGTGCAGATAGTGGCCAGAATACCTTTTTTTTTTTCCCCTCAATAAAAGCATGACAGGGCTGTCCAAGAGGTGAGGCCTCCCTGCTAAAAATAACCCACCCAGATCAGCAGCTCGCCTGCCTGCCACGTCCTCAGACACCCCGGGGCTTGCTCTTCTCGCCCAGCTTGCCTGCTGGCTCTGACGTCCCTCCCCAGCCCTGCGAATTGGCTGTCATGATCTGGCTGTGAGCTTGGCAATAGCCTTCCAAGTGCCGGGCTCGGATGTGGTCTGCCTCGCACCCTCCCTGTCCGCTCTGAGGATGCACCACAGGCAGGCGGGGCTGCTGGGCCTGGCTTCCCCCCCAAGCCACAGGCGCCCACCAGTAAGGGCGTGAACACCACCAGTGGCACATCACAGGATGGCTTCTTCCTTTCCAGAGAAGCATCATCAGGAGAACTGAATGTTGATGTAAACCAGGTTTACCGAAAACAGGATACATAAAAATTCCAGGAATATTAAACCTTCTAAAGTGACCTCAAGAGCAAAGCGCTGGCTCTTCATTTGAGTCTCACAGTTGGGTTTTGGTTAAAAGTAGAGATGGTGCTAATTCAAAACAGCTATACAGATCCAGGGTGGGACGAAATGAGGTTTGCGCTTGTGAGTACGCAAAACACAGTTTGTTCTTATGCTATTATTTATTAATTATTGTGTTATTTTCCATGAGAACTGCCAACTTAATTTTGCCCCACTCTGTATGTGTCCTAAAAAAATGATTGTTTTCTAAAGCTTAATTAAACATTATCTTTTAATTCTTTTAACTAAAGTAGTGATACGATTTCTGGACTTCTGTTCATATCAAATGGTCTCTAACACAGTGTTGTGTTTTGACTCATGAAATGATATCCCACAGGGTGAAATAAAATAGAAATACCCATCATCTTTTGGTAGGTCAGTTCATGGGACTAGACATTTATCTTTTGTAGCCATAAAAATATTTGGCATTCTACAGGGATAGCATCTTCAATACTAACCATTGGAGATAATACAAATTTATTTTTAAATTAATCCTTAGATGGTTTATTCTTTTTCTCTCTCTCTTTATTGATGAAGGTATTACATACGTGTCCTTATCCCCCGTTTCCCCCACTCCCATCCCCCACTTATGCCCTCACCCCCCTGGTGTCTGTGTCCATTGGTTAGGCTTATAGGCATGCATACAAGTCCTTGGGTTGATCTCTCCCCCTTACTCCCACCCTCCCCTACCTTCCCTGAGGTTTGAAGTTCTGATTGATGTTTCTCTGTCTCAGGATCTGTTTTTGTTCATCAGTTTATGTTGTTCATTATATTCCACAAATGAGTGAGATCATGTGATATTTATCTTTCTCTGTCTGGCTTATTTCACTTAGCATAGTGCTCTCCAATTCCATCCATGCTACCATTCCTTTGGTACCATAGCATGGTATTCTACTGTGTAGATGTGCCACTGTTTTTTAATCTATTCATCTGCTGATGGGCACTTAGGCTGTTTCCAAATCTTAGCTATGATAAATTGTGCTGCTATGAACATAGGGGTGCATGTATCCTTTGTGATTGGTATTTCTAGTTTCTTGGGATATAGTCCTAGAAGTTAAAATATGTTTTTATTGATGTAAGAGAGAGGAGGGAATAGGGAGAGAGAGATAGGAACATCCAGGAAAGAGAAACATCTATCAGCTGCCTCTTGCATGCTTCTTACTGGGGATTGAGCTCATAACCCAGCCATGTGCTCTGACTGGAATCAACCGGAGACCTTCTGGTAAAGGGGCAAAACCCAGCCAACTGAACCACACCAGCCCGGCCCATATAGTATATTCTTCAGCACAGCTCTATTTTGAAAGATATGTATCTTCAAGTACTGAGTTAAATTGTGGGTGGTAGGGCTAACCAAGACGTTATTTTTTTTTCTGAGTATATACTCAGAACAAATAATTAGATTTGAAGTTTTAAAAATAATGTCATAATAACTAGTATCTTAAATGAGGCCAAAGGAAAATCAAAATGCTTATTCTGCATAATTTACATAAAAGAGAGATTGACATTATTTTTAATGTTTTAATTAGTGTTCCAATGAAGTGGCGATACATTTATAATAAGTGTATTCTCAAGAGAGAAAAGAGAAATAAATACACAGTGCGGTCGGTGGCTTTGTGCAGGTGGGAGGCAATCTGCTGTGGCCTGAGATTTCTGGAGATGGAATGATTTATGGAAATAACAGGAGAGATCATTTTATATCTGGAATTTCATGGAAATCTGGTTTGTATGGTTTCTGCATGTAAGAAGGGAATCCTACCATTTTAGAAATTGCTCTTTTGGTTTCACTGGGAGGCATCTGCTCCAGAATTGTATTAGTTTCCAAGCAATTCTATTAATTCCTAGCAGCCAGCCTTTCGGTAAATAATGAGTCGAATTCCAATTTCTCCTTTTCTATTTTGATGTGCACATTGTCCCTTAGTTTTATGTGCCCTCCAATTCTAACCCTTCTTGATTGGAGTATATTAACATTAGATGGAAACAACCAGTTTGAGGAGAAAATTTTTAGCAAAATTGATTGTATGATGATTTGCCTCTTGTTCTCCATTCTGCAGAGGGAAAAAATAATAATGAATGACTGTTTGGGGTAACATGACTGGTAGTTGGATTCTTGAAACTATGCAGTGTATAATTTAAGTGGAATACTTAGAAGTTGTTGAAAGGCTGTCATCTAAAAAATATGTTTTCTCACTTTTTTAAGAGCCCTGTCTTTTTCATAATTTCTCTCGTCTTTGCCAACCATTTCACCTAATTTGTCCAGTGGAACTAACTCCTTGAAAGTACCTTTCTTAATCACCTGAATATATATATTTTTTAAATCCAGATGTCTGAATACGACAAGGGACTATCAGTTACATCATGGTACCTTTCTATTCCTTTAAAAATCCCCCGCATAGTTAATCTGTAGAACACCAACATTGTAATGAAAATTGCTAACTAACTCTTACACTACAGTAAAATGCCCGAGACCAGATGGAATAACGCTCTATACTATATCCACAATAAATATTTTATCATTATGCCATCTATTATGGAAGCTTGTTTTATTATCTTCAAGACAGCTCTGAGGTACAACAAAATTGAAGAACTGACAATATTACTTTGTGTAAAATTTGTTACATGGGCTGCTTCACAGGCTACTACCGCAAGGATGTGTGTCCTAAATGGCATAGCATGACGACCTCCGCCTTCTTAATTCTCTACACATAGTTTAAATTCACTATTATTCAGAAGGCATGTTCTCGCTCACTTTGTGCTCAAGTTCACTTAGTAAAAGCTTTTGAGACTCATGATCTATCATGTCATAAATGTTAGTAGTTAGGTATTATGGAAGTTCAGGTCACAAGGCAAGCCCTTACTTAAACACACAGCCCAAAGGAAGGATACAGTTTATACTGTTTATATAAACTACCAAAGGCAACCACTGAAAAACCATGCCATGACTTTTTGCCAGATTTCAAGCCTAACTTTCAATACACAGGTCTTCTCATTGATGAAATGGCAGCTGTTACTGTGACATGCAGCACTTCATTTCCACAGAAAGTTCTTTGAACAAGGGAACTACCATTTATAGATTTGAATAGACTTATTTTTTTCTTCTGCCTTACTAAAAATAAAATAAAAATTCCTATTAGCTGTCTAAAAAGGCAGTTTCCTAATCTAGGGGCATCCAAGTCCCTTAAAATAGCTTTGGAATACACTGATTTTCTTTTTGTCCTCCCCTTTCTTTCCCTTTTGTACTGTTTATCAGTAAGTTCTCAAATTCTGACAAAACGAACCCCTTGGTACTTCTCAATGGCATGTCCAGGGGCCATACCCATTCAATTAACTCTCCAAGCCTAGTGGTCTTGCCTTCTGATTAACTTAGTTTTAAACTAACCTGCTTTGAATTAATTTACATTCAGAGGGGATAAAGAATACATTCCTTAAGCGATGTAGGAACAAATCCTCTTAGAAACGTGGGCTCCAAGATACAGAGAGAAGACTATATTCTCACAGAAGAATTCCTGGCTTAACTGCTAAATGGAACATTAAATAAGTAGCTATTTACTTCAGTTTTTAGGGTCTGAATGTGTCTTCATCCTTCCTCATTTATTATGACATATATCTCAAAAATGCATCTTTCAATAGAAATGGTTCATTGCATTGAAAATATTTTTTAGAGAGTTATTTTCTCATTTATTCCAAACTCCTACCAACGGTAAGCAACCTGACTTGCCTTGCTGGGCACTCCCTCTGTTGTAGTACTGAAAGTTCCATGTCTCCGGAAGTTGCTCAGTCACAGGAAAAATGAGAGCTCCTCATTTCCTATTTTGACTTTCCTGACCTTCTCTCTGAGTGACACTATAGCTGTAAAGCTGAGACCCTTTAAGGTAAAACAGGTTTTCAGCACAGCAGCAGAAGCAACAACTGGGCACTTGCTGGAAATGCACACATGCAAGTCCCTACCCAGACCTAGGAATCACAGACTCTGCAGGCAGGGATCAACAATCTGTGTCTCATAAACCCCAAGGCGATTGCGCAGTGTACAGTAATAGCAGTATTTCTGATTCACAAAATTTCCCAACGTCTTGGCCCCACATCGGTGGTGAGTATTTTGAAAGCCAAAAGGGCACAGTGAGGACAGAGGGAGAGAAGCAGAGTTTTAAAAATTGTGAGACAAAAATGAGAAAGGTTGAAAACTTAGGGTAGCAGGTCAGAGATTTGCTATTTACATAGCGATGCCAATTTTCAGCTCAGTGCCTTATGGGGATATAAGCTCAACTTTTCAAAGGAAGGCAAATGCCTAACAGAGCAAATGTGTTGACAGCAGCCTCAGTATCTCCCAGTTAGCAAATAACTAGCAAGGTCAGTTCTGGTTGTGTTATGGAGGTTATGTATGATATAGGAGTAGGGAGCGTAATCCCTATTGACTTTCAGGAATTAAAGCTCCAAAGGGGTAAAATATTAGAGAATGCTGAGGTGACCATTACCAGCCAAGAACACCCCTGGGGTATGAAGTATGAACCCCCACATAGCTGTCAAGATTTCTGCGCTAGAGTGAGCTCCTTCTTGTGGACTTTAAAGAAAGGAACAAGGGCAAGTTATCGGCTAAAGGAAAAAAAGAAGACTAGCTGTGATCATCGTATTTCTCCTTAAAATAGAAACCTGGCCTTCTGAGGGAGAAGCTAAGTCAAGTCAAGTGACCAGAGTCCCTGAACCATGGCGGAAATCAGTGGTGTTTGGGAGCACAGGCACTGTGTCCCTAGAGAACCTTTCAAAACTGGCCCCTCAGCCCATACAGAGCACAGAGATTGTGCCCCGCCCAGGATTTCACACACACACACACACACACACACACACACACACACACACACACACAGATGCTAAAACTTAACTTTTGGAAAGTTTCTATAAAACTTTGTGGCTTTTCTCAAGAGGATAATCAAAGCCAGACCTGCATTGTCTATAAGGCCAGGTACTGTCCTGACTTGTCAAATCACATGATCCTCCTAAAAAATAGCCAGTCCCAATGAAACTAATTGGTCCTGGCTTCAAGAGGGAAATCCAAGCCGAGACTGGTTTGGCTCAGTGGATAGAGCATCGGCTTGTGTACTGAAAGGTCCCAGGTTCGATTCCGGTTGGGGGCATGTACCTTGCTTGGGGGCACATCTCCACTATGGGGCGTGCAGGAGGCGGCTGATCGATATCTCTCTCTCATCGATCTTTCTAACTTTCTATCTCTCTCTCTTCCTCTCTATAAAAATTCAATAAAATATATTTTTAAAAGAGAGGGAAATCCAAAAGTTGAATCTCCCTTTTAAAAAAATAGGCTCTGTCTCAGATATTTTTCATTAGAATAATTTGTTTTTTAATCTTTGTGTGGTGTACCTGGCAAAACTGAGTGCTGGAGGTAACTGTTATCACTGTGTATGAATCTACACCTGACATAATTGCCTCAAACAAACCATGGATTGGGCAGCTTTAGAAAGCATCTCAAAAGTTCCAGTTCTATATTTTTGTTTTTTAAATTTTTGCAATCTCTTGCCTTTCTATAATTTCTAATGCATGCGAGATGTGAGAAATCTAGTTCGCATGATGTAAAAGAAGAACAAATTACCTGATTTCTAAGGACAGTCACAGTTTTTTTCAGGTCACTGTAGTACAGAATATGCCATCATGTTTAAAAAGTACAGTGGTTCACTTTTTTGCCTGGCTCAGAGAGGTGATAAATCAGTTTGAAGTACAATTATTTTTCTAACATTTTCTAGTGACACCTCCCCCTGCTCATCCTCCTCAAAGAGCAGATCCATATTCCCTCCATTCTTACTATGTGCGAGAGCCTTATCACCCTTCAGAATACAAAGTATAGCATGTTTATTTCCTCACCTCCTGTGATTAGCACAGGGGCTGACACATGAGGGTTCAGTAAGGACCACCCCAAAAGTTTCAGGACCAAGACAAGAGTGCAAATGGATACCATATGCCGGATAGCATATGCCATACAGCTAAGTATTTACAGGTGATGATACCTCAAGCTTCACCAAGCTACCCCACAGTCTGGGGATATTTTTTTATTTTTATTTTTATTTATTTTTTGCCTTTGTGACCTGGATGATAAGGAATCTATCCTGCTGAGTCAGTCCTGAGTCCTACAAAGTGGTAACAGAGATCAACAGAGACCCTGCAGAAGCTATTTGGAAAGCAAGGGCATTCGGGCGGTAACTAGACCCAGAGAAACTGGGTAGCCTGCTGAGGGAGGTATTCATTCTCCCCAACCTCATTTTGTGGGTTCAGGATTGCCAGGCAATGTGAAGAACTTCCCTTACCAGTGCAGTAGTTGGAGGGAAGGAATACTCGGAGGGATGTGGTTCCTTAGAAAGGATGCAGCCAAGTTTTAACAAACCAACCTCCTTCTCTGGTGTCCATCTAGAACAGTGGTTCTCAACCTTCCTAAGGCCGAGACCCTTGCACACAGTTCCTCATGTGGTGGTGACCCCCAACCATGAAATTTTGCTACTGTTATGCACCGTGATGTAAATATCTGCATTTTCCGATGGTCTTAGGCGACCCCTGTGAAAGGGTCATTCGAACCCCAAAGGGGTTGCAACCCACAGGTTGAGAACCGCTGATCTAGAAGTTATGAATCCTTCTACCTCTCAATACACACAAAGCCACATAGGCACACACACTTATCAACAACATATGCATACAAACACTCTAAAATATGTGAACTCTGGCCTTTGGGGCACCCGGATCAGCCCTCACTTTCCTTTCCTATAATTCCCATTTCCTCAGTTAGTTATTGAACTTTCTAAAAACCTTTTACAAGATTAAAGAAAAAACACAACACAATAGATTTTTGTTTCAGTGACTTGTGATTGATATGTGGAGCCCTCGTAAGTACAGAGCCCAAAGCAGGGGTCACTTCAGCCGGAGCCTATGCGTGCGTTACTGTGCTGAATAAATGTTGGTTAAATTAAATGAAATCTATAGGAATAAAACCACCGGTAATAATTTTTTAAAGTTTGTGATTTTTTTTTTGTCAAAATGCACCTTTTCATTCTTCAAAATGTCAGCATATTCAAGGGGAATCAGCTGTCTTGTTCCCTTTCTAGCAAACATGGGTGAGACTGCAATTCACACAGGGAAAAAGGACATAAATCATATATAATTCTGAGCCTTCAATCTATAGGAAAAAAATGATGAGCATCCTGGGGCTATAATATTAATTCTTACTAAATAGGAAAAAACTTAACTAAAACTTAACCACTTAGGTTATGAGGCCTGTAACAATGGTACATTATTGACCGGTTATAATTCCATTTTCTTCAATTTAATAAACTTTAATAGTTTTAATTTTATAGAAAATATGCAAGAATAATACAGAGGTTCCAATATTCTCTGCACCCAGTTTTCCTCCATGTTAATATTTCACATTACTATGTGAATTTGTCAATGAGTGGATTAATTTAACATACCATAGTAAGGAAAGTCTCTTTGCTATATGTAATTTTTCTGTTCAATTTATAAAATACGTAGTTGGTTCTCTTTGAATTCAGCATAATCTTAAAATATATTTACCTTAATTTCTTTTTGGTTATTGAAAAAGTCCCCCTCACCACTTATAAATGAAAAGTAAATGAAAAATCTCTCTTGAATAAGTGTTCGTGTTTCTTTCCAATTTATCGCAAACTCATAGTAACAGATCTGGGCTCAGCTATGTGGTCTAAAGGATGCAACAAAGTAAAAATGCCGGAAGTTAAGTGTTTTGATGCTAATTCCCCTAAGCCTGTCTCAAGCAAGGGACTTGCCTTAGGAAATGTTAATGCTTCCCTAAGCCCTAGGCATACAGAATCTGCTGTCTCTATTTTGTGGGGTCTTTGATATAAAGGTACATTATCCTCTGGGGTTTGGCAAGACAATAGTGTAGCTGTCACAAGGGCTGGAAGATCCATGGTTTTGTTTATTCGATACTTCCGTTATGAATTTCACTCGAAATAGGGAAGTCGGCTGAGGATTGCTATGACCTATGCTATGTACAATTTCAGGTAAAGAGTAAAATAAACTTGGTCAATTCAAAGGAAAATTCATTAGAAGTAGGATAATTATAGGAATATCTTTATTTAGATTTAAATGAAATAGATAACCATGGTATCGTATTCTGGCTCCACTATGGGGCCACACCCAATCTCTCTCCATTTACAGTTATCTCCCTATAGAGCTGAACATAAGAAAATTTTGGCATAGGTGACCTTACTATGGAGAATCACTATCATGTCCAAGGTTATCTATCACTCACATTTTCTTTTTTCAAAATCCCTGATCTCTTTATTTCTTGAAAGACTTTGCCCTGGTTTCACCATATACTACTGTGTGATTCTGGGAAATTTCCTTAACTTCCAGATTTCCTTGCTTTCACCAGTTTGTTTGAAGATTAAATTATGTATAGAAAATACTTAGCAAATTAACTGGCCATTTGTTACTTATTTACAGACATATGCATATGCTATCCAACAATCATTTCTGGCTTTTATTGGAAGCAATGAACAGCTACTTGGCTATCTTAAAGTACTCAGCGTATTTTATGCCACATCTAGGTTCTCAGAACGATTTTCTGGCTATTACCTGATATTGTAATTTTAATCAGGTACCTTATTAGGCAAGTAAAAACTAATCAGGGAATTGACCTCTTTCATGTTCAAAGGAATAAATGAATTCTGGTGGCACAATATGGTGTCGTATTAATTTTATTTCTTTTTTCCCTGGCCATGGGAGACTGAATTTTTACATGGTTGGTGGATAATCTTCGTGACACTGAAGGAGGCTTACTTGATGATCTTAGCAGCTAAAATAAGTGATTAAAAGTATGTGAAGCGTCAGGCAAAGGAAATAAGATCCAGATGAATTGTTTTATAAAACAGCCCTCCACAAGACCTCATTTATCTTCTTATTGACTACTGTTTCTGATGCCAAGAAGCCATAATTAATCTCACCTATATTCCCGCCTCTGTATCGAGATCAAAGAGGTCTCCAAGTTAAAATGCATCCTGTAACTAATCAACTCTTGATGGTGTGAGCTAACAAGAAGTAAGCATTTCTGAGGACATTTCATTGCAGTCAGGTCACTGTCCTTTAGAGCCACCGTCCAACCCGTTCACTGTGGACTTCTCAGCTTGGCATTCGGTAGTGACCACAGCAGCATATGGAATGAGAAACAGTTACAAGAGCAGCTGCGACGGGAGAGACAGCCTGGGAATGTTTGAAGGAGGAGGTTAAGAACCAGCCAGCAGGAAAGCAGAATGAGAAGTATACGCATAGAAAGGCTATGAGCATAGAGCTCATTTGCAGTGTGTTGTCGGATATGCAAATGTTGCTAACACCATGGTACTTGGCATATTTGGGATGAGAGCTGTGTGTACCCAGTTGAAATTAGAACAAGCTAGTTTCACCTTAGAGCTTGACCTCGTGGGGATTAAGAATCAACCTTTGAAACCACAGGGTTGTAGGGTTACAGTCGTCATCACACTCGGGAAACTATGTGACATTAACATGGTGTGACCAGTCTGTGAATTCCTTATGAAGAGTGGCTATTAATGTTTGAATGCTATGCCGCAAACTTCCCAAGCAAAGCCTGGGACAAGGTATGAGTTTAATAAATAGGCCGTATTAGAATCCCTCTTACTTGTTTATTGATGATGTTTGTACTTGGTGTTAAGTCTTTGTAAATAGGGTGATGATTTTTCTAAACTATTGTTCCTGACTATATATATATATGTATATATATATATATATGTATATATATATATATACATATATATATATATATATATATACATATATATATATATATACATATATATATATAATCACGGTTCCCATTTTTTAAATTGTTTTTCTTTTGCACAAGCATGTTCAAAGGGATCAGTGCTTATTTCTCTTAATTAAAGAAAAATGTGAAAGGAAAATAGACAAATAGTAAATCAAAATACAAATATCTTTGAAATATCAATCTCCTTTTTAAAAAAGCCGTCTGTGTAGAAATACATGTATAATAAATACATTGTAAAGATTATTTTACTAAGGCTATTAGGAAACACAGAAAATTGTGCGTATATTTATTTACATCCTATGAAAAATGTAAAGTGTAGTTGTATGTATTGAAGAATCGTCAGAATGCTGTATAGCAATGTCCAAAACGATGTGTGGTCCTCTATGTAAATTTCCCAACGAGGTGAAAGATGCACAGCTGACAAGCGGCACTTGCTAGCTGCCCTTCTCAGTGTTAGCAGAATGCAATATTAGCGACACATTTCCAAATAGGGAAAGATAATACCGCTGTTTTCTCCCCTCTTTTTTTTCTCTGTGCTATTTTGAATGCAGACAGTACCACAGGGACACCAGCAATATCAACGACGACAACTGTGGAAATTCCCAAAAACAGTGTTATGACAACTGAGATAACCTCCAAAGTGGAAAAAAGCCCCACAACCGCCACCGGCAATAGCTCGTGTCATTCTACGGAGACCGAGGAAGAAAAGGCAAAACGACTTCTTTACTGTTCGCTATGCAAGGTTGCTGTCAACTCTGCCTCACAGCTGGAGGCGCACAACAGTGGTGAGATGCAGCTATTCTTTTTCTGTCTCCACAGCTTGGCAATTATCTCCCTCTGAATAGATGAGATCGTTTGCAGCAGGGGATGGAGAGGTGTCAGAAAACTGACAATTACGACGTGCAATTCAATAACCGTTACAAAATAAAAGTGACACGCCGTGTGTCATGTACCTGGGGCCAAGGAAGGGTTTCTAAGGCTCCTATGCTGTGCTGTATAGGTGTTTGTGTGTATGATGTGTGTGTGTGTGTGTGTGTGTGTGTGCGTGTGTGTATAAACATAAGGCGATAAAGTAAAATATAATTCGAAAGCCTAAGTGTTGTATTTATTTGATTTCTAGATTGCTAAGTACTTCCACGCATTTGCTTCCAAATTAAGTTTTCTATGGTTGTACCATTAACAAGTTGCAAATTTGGGTTGGATAACTGCATGTCTGTATTTTTGCTTATTACAGTTTTATGGCAAGTAATGTTGCTTGGGATAATCTATATGACCTGGGCAATTATACTTAAGAAAGTGTCTATTATGGGCAACCATTGAGGCATAATCTTTACATGTAATATTTACTCTTTCTGACAACCTAAAGATATTAATCATCTTTTTGGAGGCTCAGAAAAGATACACGATGACTTAAGTGATGGAACTATGATTTAAATCCAGGTCTCACTAACACAGACTCTCTTATATAGCATAATGGAAAATATCGATAAGTCAGGATGAAATGCTTTCTTAATATACTTTTATCTCATCCACCTGTAATATATCCATATCAAGATATTATATATCTATGTCTATACTTATCTAGACATATATTTATGTAGGATCTATCTGTCTAGATACAGATAATAGCGTGTTTATTTATTTAGTTACTTAGCTATGTCCTGCCTGAGATTTTAGCCAGCCCTTTGGCTCAAGAGCAATTTTTCTCTAAAAGATTGGGTTCATTGTCAGGACTCTGTCAGCAATTACAGTAGGAAAAGAATCACTCGTGAATTATACCCCGAGTTAATATTGCAGCTGTATTTGACTGAGCCATTGACCAGTCATTGTGCTGCACTGGTAATAGTCAAGTATTGACTTCAAGACTCTAAGGGAGTAATTGCAGATGGAGAACAATTCCTTCAGCACTTCCCTTCCTCCCGCATACCGCATCAGCTGTAGTCAAGGAGAGTTCATGAGTTGAAGGGCTGAGAAACACAGGAAGGCATCTGTCCTCTGCCGAGCCAGAATCTATGTCGTTAGATGTATCACCTGTTTACTCATACAAATACATTCTTCCTGGGGGCGAGGTAACTGGGGGAGCATAAACAGCAGTGGAAGACGGTGCATTTCTCAGTTGCTTTTGACCATTTTGCATAGTCACCGAGGAGCATTCATTTGGAGGTGGGGCACAAACCATATTCTTTCAGTCTGGAGTTAATCCATCAAGAATTTGGATATCCTTTCTGAATTCTTCTTAGAAACATCTGATTAAGAAGGAAACGAGAATTATTTATTTGATGTTATCACATCAGGTCAACATTTTTTCATAGAATTTACAATTCTATGGCCATCATCTCTGCTTTGTGTGTCAAAATTACTTGTGGTGCTTTAAATGTATGTTGACCAGAAGCCCAGTGCATGAAATGTCCCTGCACCCTTTCCAATCCGGGACCCCTTGGGGATGTCCCACTGCCGGCCTAAACCAGTATCCCTCTCACAATCTGGAACCCGCTGGCTCCTAACCACTCGCCTGCCTGGCTGCCTGATTTCCATATCCGCTTCTGCCTGCCAGCCTGATCAACCTCTAACCGCTGTCATGCTGGCCCCATCACCCCCAACTTCCCTCCCCTACTGCAACCCGCCTCATCCAGGATCCACGTCCTCAATGCCACACAGAGCTGTGGCGCCCCCAGTCCTCACCACATGGAGTGGCTTCTGAGCTCTGCACTGTGTGTGCAGCCATCTTGTGGTGGCCATCTTGTGGCGACGTCACATAAGGGTGTCGCCCGAGGGCATGACACTTCCTAGTCTTTTATTATTTAGAATATATACACTAATAGATTGTATATGAATATTAAATATGTTCATATAATATATAAATGTATTTATATATGTTTAAATATATAAAATATAAATATGTTTATATATTTTCTATATGAAGGGATTCTGATCTATTATATATCCACGGCCTGTATGGTATAGTGTTTTGGAAAAGAAAAAAAAAATGTTCTATAATCAGAGCTGAGAAGCACTAAAATGATCTCATCTGAAAATTTAAGGTGGTTAATGTGGTTATTGCCCCTACCTGACTCCCTTTATTGGGGTGTCTCCTCCAAACCTTCAGTCTAGCCAGGGGACTATAGCCACTCCCCTTTCCTCCAGACTCAGCATGAGCTTTTGTACCCCAGAATTCCCTTTATTAGGTCGGGGAGCTTCTCCCAGGGTCCAGGCCTAATGTTCACCCTAGACTTGGATGAGCCAGTGGTGACAGACCAGACGTGGCAAAGGAAGAAGAAAGGACAGACTGTAAGATGCTCTGTGACCCTGTTTTGGGTACCATTTTTTTTAAAAATATATTTTATTTATTTTTTACAGAGAGGAAGGGAGAGAGATAGAAAGTCAGAAACATCGATGAGAGAGAGACATCGATCAGCCGCCTCCTGTACACCGCACAGTGGAGATGTGCCCGCAAGCAAGGTACATGCCCCCAACCAGAATTGAACCTGGGACCTTTCAGTCCACAAGCCGACGCTCTATCCACTGAGCCAAACCGGTCTCGGTGGGAACTATTTTTGAGCTCCAGATTCAGCTCTGTTATTTGTACCTACAACAGTTTGGGGAGGCTCTGGGACGTCCTGTAAATGAAGACAAAGGTGAATGCAGTCTTTCTTGTATTCGGACAAGTGCTACTATCATCCTGGTGTCCTGCATGTTTCCCATGAGATCTGATATGGGAACCCATTGAGTGAGTGGGAAGGAGAGAGGTTCTATGAGTGGCATTATCCTGTTAGGAATGAGAGTAGTATTTGTAGGACTTAGTTTAGGATTATTGTGATATATGTCAATTTTGGTTCGATCAGACTCTGAGACAAGGCCTTGAGGGCAGATAGTTTTTAGGGGAGGTGAAGGAAGCAGGTTAGGGGAGTGGGGAAAGGAACCAGGGAAGGGAAGGTGGCCAGTGCAGGGCGCATCACATGGACAGCTATCAACATGGGCAACTGGAGCTGACCACCAAAATCCATACACTGCATAGCTGTCTTAAATATAACAACTTGAAGTAGTCACATAGAATGACATAACTGAAGTAATTCAAATATTGTTTCTTCATCTTCACAATCACGGTGCTAGCATTGTTTATTCATAATCTATTGTTTTCATAAAAAAAAAAGATATATAGTCCTGGCCCGCATGGCTCCATAGTTGAGTGTCCACTCATGAACCAGGAGGTCACAGTTCTAATTTATTGAGCATATAGTAGTGCCAAAAAAATAGTCTTTAAAACAATAAATGCACTTCAGACATGTCAAGAGAGCATTTAATGCTTTTTTTTTTTAGAGCTGAGTATATTGAGGCACAAAGAAATTTAACCACATAGCTAATGATTTATACCATTCCAGAGCCTGAGCTCACAACTCTCATTAAAAATATTTGTTCATTGAACTTTATTAATATCTAATACTTCAGCTCATCTTCACTGATCATCTACTATGTGCCAGGCACTGAGAATAAGAATATGAGCAAAACCAGGTTTTCAAGAAGCTCATGTCTAGTTTATGCCTTTGTATTCAGAATAAAATATGGAAAGACTCCGTTCATCAGGAGATCTATCATTTCACGTTTCAAGTAAAAAACTCATTTAAGCCAGTCAATTGTGGCCAATGTTCATGTCATTATTATTATGACCCAAAGAGCATTTTCCAATCCTATTCAGCACCTTCTACGATACTGGTAAAACTTCTATTTGATTGAAAATAAAGATAGAAATTCTCCTATCACAATTCTGCCTTCTTTTACCTTCATACAAATGATAAAAAACAACAACAACAATTCACCCTCATACCTCCTACATGTTCCATATCCATGTAGGGCATATTTTGAGTACTAAAGCCGTACTATCCAATATGGTAACCAACAGCCTCAGATGGCTATTTCAATTAAAATTAATTGCAAATTCACTTTCACAGTGCCTCATTTCAAGTGTTCAAGAGCCACAGATGACTAATGGCCACCATATTGGACTGTACAGATACGGAACACTTCCATTACCACAGAATTTCAATCAGACAGTGCACTAGCTATAAGTCACAAATAGTGTATGTTTGGGGGATTGTGATATGCAGTATATTGCCTAATAAAAATAAGTTTTTGCATACCTGTGCGTATTCAGGGTTTAATTATTTCAACCTGGTGACATCTCACTGATTAAGAACCAGAAAGGGTGAGTTCAGAGTTGTGTCAAGATGAACTGTCTTGCTCTGTACCTTTCTATACCTGTTCATGTGCAAACCAAATGGAATGTTCGGCTCATATTCTTTTTGCTACTCGTGCCTAATATAAAGTCATTGACATTTAGAACATTTCAGGAAGTTTGCACCTGGAAATGTGTCACAACCGAGGACATACAGCTTGAAGATGAGAGGTGGGAAGGCTTTTGCTTTTCACTTCAAATGCTCTTTGAATTTCCTACTAAGTTTTACTTCCATAGAAAATAATTTAAAAAATTAAAAACAAGACTAGTCTACTTAGCCAGTGTGGTTCAGTGGTTGAACATTGACCGATGCGCCAGGAGGTCACCAGTTGGATTCTTGGTCAGGCCACATGCCCAGATTGTGGGCTTGGTCTCCAGTGGGAGTTGTGCAGGGAGCAGCCAATCGATGATTCTCTCTCACCATTCATGTTTCTATCTCTCCCTCTCCCTTCTTCTCTGAAATCAATACAAATACGTTTTTAAAAAACAGAAATAAGACTATTTTATACACAAAAATAAACAAAACATTGCTCTTATAAATATCTAATACTATCTCATATCAGTTTTACTAAGTGAGTCTAATTTGTCCACTTCAGTGTTTATTGTGCGAAGACATTTTTTTTCTACGCTCTCTTGGGTAATGCATATGAAAGCAATGTGGCATTTTTCCATGCTCTGAAGGGCATTGTTTTAAGGAGATGAGACCGATGCACATAACGTGTGTTGAATGCATGTCTAAGGAAGCAGGGGGAATCCTCAGCTGTAGTCAGTGACTATGGACAAAAGAGTGTTTCTGGATGCCTGACATTTCTCCTCACATGCTATGACCTCAACAGGTATCCCTATATTGATTCTGCACATTAATCTTCCCCACAGATCCAGCCAGTGCTCAGCCCACTGGGTCCCTGGCCTAATGCTCTTCTCTGGGGTTTAGTTGTTTACCAAGTCTATCCCTCTGGTAATTCTGTGCGTGGCTGGTCTCTCACCTTATCTCACCTTTATGGCTCTTATCTCATGCTGAATGCAAAGTTCTCCTTCCCTCTGTGTTAGACTTCTTGTTTCTCTTATCCCTTGTTTCACCTCTGCAAATCAGACTTCAGATAAATTACTGGTGAATAAGCACATTACTTTCAGCCAGGAAGCTAACAAAACTAACACAATTTTGTACTCATCGGGGGCATTACTTGGTTACTTGATACCCTGAATGTCATTCTGGGTGCTTAATGGCTGTTGATATGTTGATAAAGTAAACAAAAGCTTTTATCTCTAAGACAAAGTGCAGATATGAAAAGTACATGTTACATAGGAGGTCAGGGAGAGAAAGGGCTAATTTTATATTTATGGGATAAAAAGAAACAGAACATGGCGGTTTTTGATACTTATTAAACAGTTCAGGTGTATAGATTCAAGAGAATTTTTCTTTCTTGAGACACACAAGAGTTGGACTATAATGCCATTACACCTAATGTCATAAATAAGCACATCAGAAAAAACACCTATGCACTCACTGTTCGTATGGAGGTGGATCACTTTCCTGTCCATTTAACTATAAGCTGAATCATCTGAATTTGTCAACAAGAAGGTAATTAAGATATCACTGGCAGTTGCATGGGTGGGTTAAGGGTCTAGTCCAGCGATTTTCAACTGTAGTGGCACAAGAATTTTTATTTATTTTTATTTTTATTATGTTAGAGAGAGGTGATGGTAGAGGGAGAGAAAGACAGAAACATGGATGTGGGAGAGAAATATCAATCTGCTGCCTCCTGCACACCCCCAACTGGGGATCAAGCCTACACACCAGACATGTGCCCTGACCTGGAGTCCACCAGCAACCTTTTGGCCCAACCAACTGAGCCACACCAGCCAAATGAAGAGTTTTTAAAACATACAATACCTGAGTAGCGAGGGGCATTGACCTCTTTTAATAAAATAAAAATAATAATAATAATAACAGCCAACACAACAGTAGCTGTATGAGGTGAATAAATAAAAATAATACCAATTTATTTTCGTCAGATTGGTAAAAAAGTATTTTATTGGTGGGTCACAGAATTTAACTAATTAGTTTATGTGTACCATAAGATGAAAAGGGTTGAAAATCGCTAGTCTAGTCTTACACTACTAAATATCATTTCATAGGCACTCTGGAACATTGAATTGTAAAGTATTGAAATTTATTTTTTACAGGGGCAAATTTTTGAAACTATACCAATATACATTTTTCTATAAAATGAATCCCCCTGAAACATCTTTTGTACTGTTTAGAAAGTTGTTTGGTAGCTTGAATCAATACTTGAAAATAGTTAAATTCTTTCTCCCTATAATATTTCTTATAAGAATCTGTTCTAAGGAAAACAACCAAATATGGGATAAAAGATTTAATAAGGATGTTCAGTACAACCTAATTATATACAGGAAAATAGAAGCAATGCAAATGTCTAAGATTAGTGAGTATATACATCATGTTGTCATTAAAAATTGTGTGCATTTCTAAAAGTATATATAATTCCATGAAAAATTCTATACAAATTCACATTAACTAAGTTACCCAAACTTTTTTGAAATGCACATATGCAAACAGAAAATAAGACTGGTAATATTTTTGATATACTTATCCTTGGTGGAATAATGTATCTTATTCATTTTAACGTTTTTCTCAAGTGTTCTATGACCTGATAAATTATTTATTTAATTTGAAAAGTTACTTGCCAGTTTTCTTGCTCAGCTGCCTTTTCTTTGTACCTAACTTGAGAGCCATTAAAAAAGAGTAATTGTGAAGATGATCTGCAACCAAGGGGAAACCTACCCCCTTTTCACCTCCCCTCCACCTGCGATGTTTATTTTTGCAGATGTAAGATAAGTAAATACCTTGACCCCATGTCATCAAAAACAAACAATAAAAAGAGTATTAATTGGAGCATTACGACTTGCTGAATTTAAACGGTGGCTGGAATATTGTTTCCCATTTGAGGCATCATGAAGTTTCCAGTGAAGGTCAGAGCCAGTGTCAGTCTTTTAAAAGTGATGGGGAGAAAATAGTCCATTTAGCTTCTTGCAGATTCTGTCCGAGGAAGGAATAAACTACAGAAGCAGATTGGTGACTGACCTGCTGTGCAATCACAGAGGAAGGCACAAGCCTTGCAAGATGTTTACACAGTGTTGAGCCAAAGTGATCAAAGAGGTGATCAAACTGGCCCTCATGGAGCCATAGCCTTTTGAAGCATCATGTTTCATGGTGCTGTGCTGAGCAGAAAGGAACATTGCAAGAAGAAGAAAAAATGCTGAGGGATTAAAATCTTTCAAATCCAACTTTAGAGAAGACTGCATGAACAAAGGAGAAAATTAAAGGTGCTGTGATATTCGGGTATAGCTGGCTCAGAAGTTCTTAGTGGACTCTTAGCTAAGTGCCTGCAACTGTATGAATGTAGAAATCCGCTTTCTACTGGTCAGAAGACAAGTATTGCTTGCTTTGGGGGCCAGGCAAACAACCTTTCTGAGTCACAGATTGTTATCTCTAAAGTGGATGGAATAATAGCACCTAACTTGTAGGGAAGCTGTGAACAGGTGAATAATTTAGCACAATATATGCAATGTTTCAGAAATAAAATGAGTATGAAGTCTCCTAAGAATCACTATTTTTATATTAATACACATTCAGCGCTTTAAAATTAAGAGGGCACCTTTCTTTAATTTTAGCTCTACTCAGAGGAAATACAGCTACCATTGCAGCTTATTCAAGCTTTAAAGTCTTAGAGAACTACTAGATATTTAATTGTGATTGACAATCTGCTACAAAATGCAGGAGGTTATATGTCACAGAAGTTTCACTCTACTAACAGTGAATAGTAAGCCCAGAGTCAAAGCTATTTAGTTGAATTTTCTTACTGCGTCTTGCCACATTTTTAACCGTGTGTGTGTTAGTGTGTGTACGCACATGCATGCACACGCATGTGAGCGCATATGTGCTAGAGCGTGCATGGGTAGGTATGTTTAACTTCTTACCTTTGCTAGCTTCTGTGGATAAACTAATGCTGGAATGATGCTAAAAATCCAATGATTTTCTGAGAGAATGAGTATTTCTCAAATGTTCCCATATATCCCATTTCCCCTCTTTCTCTAAAAGCATGACATAGGTGGGGCTTAACTTGCCAAAGATATTATGGGGAGAATTTTATTTTATTTTTTGGACCTTAACCTATTGTTTCTGATTCTCTACTATTGGGGCCAAATCCTTTAAATGTCCTCTTGTCTCCCTAACTCACCTGACACTCTATCCTGAGGCAAGCCACTTACATCTGGCCAGATAAACTACTGAATATTGTTGAATAAGTTAAAACACTTTTCTGATACATTCAGGTTCCGCCCTCCAAACACCAACTCCTATCACAAGAGAATCAAGAGTCCCTCAAGAAAAGTCAAGATAAGAGTGACTCCTACTGACTACTTTTAAGCCAAACCAGCCTCAGGAATACTTCTCAGTTTGATTGCAAAAGTTACACGGAAAAGAAATATTTTGATAAAATCACATGTTTAAAGAAAGAAGATTGCACAATCAACAACTTTCTGCACATACACACACACACTATCCTATATAATAAAAGGGTAATTTGCAAATTGTCCCCTCAACCAGGAGTTTGACCAGGGGATGGGGACAGCTGGCCAACCATCCACAGCCCTTCTCCCTGGCCAGCCTGGCCCAATCAGCCCAGATCTAGGCAGAGACCCCACCCATGTACAAATTTGTTCACTGGGCCTCTCGTCTATAATAACAAAAGCATAATATGCTAATTAGACCAAACAGCCAAACGACCTTCCAGATGTCCTTCCATACAATCTTCCAGACCAAGGCGGGGCTGCAAAGGCCTAGCCCCTTGCATGAATGTCATGCATTGAGCCTATAGTGTGTGTGTGTGTATGTGTGTATGTGTGTGTGTGTGTGTATATATATATGTGTGTGTGTGTGTATGCTCTCTTCATACAAAGGACAAGGTGTTTGTGTCACTGCGTCCCAATGGAGATGGGTGAAAGCCAGCCTCAGTGGGGCCTTGCAGCCACCACCATGGCACAGTTCTGTGGTCCATGTCCCCATTCCTCTGGACTTCTCAGTAGATGTTGACATTCATCTTTTCGTACAGTTTGAGCTAAGAGCATTTTCATAGCTATGCATATCAATATTTCATTCAAAGAGGGGGATCTAAGTTGTATACATTTTTTTTGTATTAAACTTGGAAAAGTTTTAATCATTTTGAAAAAGGGAAGCATTGAGTCTAAACTTGTTCCTTGTATTCCTTGCCTCTTTTTAAGACAATGGTGACCAGCCAATCAGTGTGGGCTTTACTATCCTAGTAAGGTGTGTGTGTTTCATAGTCGTTAAGACCTTGGTATTATTACTCTTTCTCTTTGAACCTAAAACACATAGCCAGGATGCCTATTTGCATTCTGTTTAGAAAGTGAGCATTTAATTGTACACCTTATTTAAGGCTATAACATTTGTTACATATCGCCTTCAACTATACCTGTAGCAAATAAATCATTCTTCCTCATCAGCTATCATTTATGTCTTATTAGCATCAAAAGAAAATGAAATGAAGTCACACCCCTTTAATTTCATTTCAGGACTCTGGAGTTTACTACATTGACAGTGATTATTTGTAATGTGGAGCATTATTAACACACACACACACACAAACACACACAACAACCACCAAGAAGTAATTAAATAATGTTGTATAAGATGGTACGAACATATCCTTATAGTCTTTTGCGTCATACTCACAGTTCAACCACACTAGAGAACTGCACTAAAACTAGGTATTGCATTGTATTATTGTATTTGTCTCTTGAATGGATATACCAGTGAGATTTTTCTGCTTTTCCCTTTTTTTTTCTAAATGTTCTCGGCAGGTACAAAGCACAAAACCATGCTAGAAGCCCGGAATGGAAGCGGGACTATCAAAGCCTTTCCTAGGGCAGGTGTGAAAGGTAAAGGACCAGTTAATAAGGGAAACACAGGCCTGCAAAACAAAACGTTTCACTGTGAAATCTGCGATGTGCACGTCAACTCGGAAACACAACTTAAACAGGTAGGCTGCACATGTTCTAGAAATGAAAACAGGAAGGGGATAAGTTCATGAGCAGGATGTCTGTACTTGCATTACTTGAATTATATTATATTATATATATATATATATATATATATATATATATATATATATATATATATATATATATTTCAGAGAGGAAGAGAGAAAGAGATAGAAACATCAATGATGAGAGAGAATCATTGGTCAGCTGCCTCCTGCATGCCCCTCTCCCACACTGGGGATCAAGCCCACAACCCAGGCATGTGCCCTTGACCGAAATCAAATCTGAGACCCTTCAATCCACAGGCCAACACTCTATCCACTGACACAAACTGGCTAGGGTACTCCCTTTCTTTCTATATTTTTCTACCATCTATCCCTTTATCTGTCCATCTATCCATCCGTCCGTCCATCCATCCATCCACTTATCTTGTATTCACTGTTCTTATTTATGTAAGCTTATTTTATTTAGTTGCTGAAGGAATACTAAAATGTAGTGGCTTCTTGGACCTTTTAGAAATTATCTGAATTGAGTTTGCACTCTTTTTATATAAGAAGAGTTGCAGGAAAGGTATATTAGATCTTTTTTCTACCAGTTTACCCACTAAAAAGTGTTGATTTTATTTAAAGTTCATATTACAATGTTCCCTTTTTACTTGCTTTGATATTTACCAGATAACTTTATCCTGTGCTATTCTTGACTTTATGTGCTTTATTACATGGTGTTGTACTATATTTCTAAATCCTGCAGTCACTACTAAAGAAATGACTGATCGTGCTGTATTTACTTTCACTCCGAGTAGCCTTACAAAGCGATCAGTTATGTTTCCAATCGAGGGGCCAGCCCTTGTATTGTGCTGTGTTTTACATGCATATGTATAATATTCTGCTGATTTGTGCACCTTAGTTTATTTATCTTTAGAATTTAAGGGGATGACACTTGGCTGTACAAATATGATGATAAATATTAGTATGGAGATAAATCCATGCCTACCTGGGCACATCTTTGTTTATCTGCACATAAAATTCTTTCAGACATTCCTTTCCTTTGGAAACTTCTTTAAAAAGGAGATCTATGCAATGAAAAGGAAAAAGGCTGGGAGAAAGAAGATCTTTCTACTTGTTAAAATGTATAGTAGAATGGATAGCGTAAAAATATATGTCCTCCAGACTTCAAAATCCAAGGACAAAAGTACATGCTTTTTTGTTTTTTGTTTTTTGTTTTTTGTTTGTTTTTTTGTTTGTTTTTTTTGTAGCTGTCTTTTGGAGATTTGCATGAAATAATTAACATTCTTCCCCAGGTTAAATAATATTTGTAAAGTGGTTTTTTCCCTATGAATTTTTAAGCTGTCGTTTTTAATTGCTTTTAATAGCACATTAGCAGTAGAAGGCACAAAGACAGAGCTGCTGGGAAGCCCCCGAAACCCAAGTACAGTCCTTACAACAAACTCCAGAAGGCAGCACATCCACTGGGGGTGAGTATCATCGCTGCTTCCCTTTCCCGAACTTGGATTTTTGTTCTGTCACTTACTAAATGAAATAAATGGGAGGTACCACAGTAATGATAAACAATTGACTTGAGACCCTAACCCCTACATCACCAACACAATTATTGATTTCATGTGTTGTTGGCGTGTTTTGTCCTCTTTCGTCCCAGGATCGTATCTTCTTGAGTTGTGCTCGGGTTTATGACAGGGCATGAGGAAGGGAGAAAATTCTTTTGAGTCAGATAAGTAATCACCAAAAATCTGGTCTTGATGTTAGTGGATACTTTTAGGAAAAAGAGTCAGTGAAAATCAAATGTTTGTGTAGCATCTTCAAGAGCCAAAGCATTGGTATTATTGATACCCTCAAAATAGTTTGGATTTGGATGACACAGTCTCAAAGGCATGGCTTATTGTATGTTATTGTTCACCCAAGGTCACCATATAATGCCTGGGAAATACTACTGGGAAATGCTCCCTTCCCATTACTCTAAAAGTGCCTTTTAGGTAAATAAACATACTAACTAATACTGCTGTCCTGACCTGGAATTTTGATAAGATTTTAGGGGAAATCTGTGAACCTCCTGACATCTCAGGCTAATATTTATGAGCATGTACCCTTTTTTTTTTCTGGTTAATTGGCCATAGTTTTCATCAGAGAGACCCAGGGCACAATGAAAACTGAAGAACAATTGGTACATAATATGTACTGAATTGTGCATTTTGAAGTCTGTATTCTTTAAAAATAGACATTATTAATACAGTCGGTCCTTGAACAACAGGGGTTGGAACTATGCAGGTCCACTTATATGCAAATTTTAATCAATACAGTTGGCTTTCCATATTTAAGGATTTTGTATTTATGGATTCAACCAAGCTCAGTTCAAAATAGTAATTTTGAACCAAAGTTGGAATCCTTCAGGTGTAAAGGGTAGGGTCCACTGTGGGTAATTTTTGGGGGAGTCAAAAGTTCCACAGAGATTTTTAACAGTGCTGTGGGAGATTGGCAGCCCTAACCCCCGCACCCTCATTGTTAAAGGGTCAGCTCTAATTGGTGCTATTGTGTGCTGCTGACACATCAAAATATAGTTAAAATTTCATCTATTATGAGACCTAAGCATGAGTTGACCCAATTAATTGGATAGCATCGCCCATTTTTATGAAAATGAAGTCACTTTACTCTTTTGTATAAAAGCAATTTAATCCGCCTTTCTCTATAAAATTCTGCTAATGTTTCAGCATTAGTCATAACCTTGAGAGCTGTCTCTGACCAGCATAGATGCAGCCTTCAACAATCAAGTGAATCGTTCTTAAATAGCCAAGTGAAATTGTGATCACGTTAGCATACAAAGCATCCTTAGCTATCACTGTGTTACTCCTTCCGTAAATGGGAACATTTCCTTCACGAGAACAGCCATCTTACTGGCACGACCACCTAGAAAATGAACTAGATTGAGAGGTGTTACCGTCGCACAAAGAGAAAGAAAATCATGTCAAACTTTTGAGGAGATAAGTTTTTCTTTACTTCTTTATGGAAGGTGGAATTTTATAATTAGTACCTCACACCTCTCTATGCTGCTCAGTTACACACTTGAGTAACTGAGCAGCACTAATGAATGTCTCTTAAAATGTTTGTTCCATGATACTCAGTGTGTGTATAAAGGGTGGAATAAAAATTCCCTGTTTTTCCTCAAGATGAATACTTTCCTCAGGAGGTCTATGTTTTAAGAAAAACAAAAGATGGTTGCTGAGTACTTTTCTAAAGGACTTTTCAAAAACCTTGGGTGGGCCATTTTCAGCTCTTCTAAAGGAAAGACTTTCTACACTCTCCATTACCTTTATTGTCAGTTCACAACTGGGAATTTATCTTTGTCATTGTGTTAAGCCCGGAACGCAAGCCGCACTTACAGAGCACCAAGAGACGATCTCATATAAAAACAAAGGGGTTTATTCAGACCAGCATGCTGGGGCTCACAACATACTCTGAAAGCAGAGCAGAGGCTGAGAGCCCTGGGCCTTTGTTACATGACCATTTTATCCTGGGGGGGGGGGGTGGAGAGCTGTTTGAATTACTGAGTTGGCCTATCCTGGTAGGCCAGGTAGGGGCCGGGGTCTGCTTACGCAGGTACGGGATGTGGGGTCAGGAAGCAGTCTAATAGCAGGCCTTTAGACTTGTTACCATAGCAACTCCTGAGAGCAAAGGTCAAACCTCACAAGGGACCTGTGGGGTTATCTCTCCCACCCTTATTGGCTGAAGGGCTTCCTTCCCTTTATTATGCAAACATAGACC
>PVJN01014761.1:0-45848 GCA_004026805.1 Lasiurus borealis | reverse complement strand
ATATCACTTTTAATTTGAATGTAACTGTCATCGATTTGTTATAGCTGGTCAGAATTTATTCCATAGCACAGCATCGTAAACAATAGCTTCACTGGCAATGTGCAGTAGTAATTGCTGTCTGGTTATCAGCAGTGATCTATGATTCTTGGGCTCATAGTGTTATTGCTAGTCTTTTGAAGTGAGTGCATCAATACTGATATATTCCAAGAGAGCACAGACTAAACTTCTGGTAAATTTTTAGCGTATTTTGGGTGCTATGGATTCCATTACTTTAATATATCAATTGCTAATAATCAATGTAACCTGTCCTAAAACAGCATTGTCAATTGAGATGCCAGAATTCTTTGAATAAATAAGATTTAGAATGACCATCTCAATAGCTAAATATTAAATATTCTTGAATAGATAAATATAAATACTATATAATAAATTTTGAGTACTTTCACTTGAAACTATTTTATTGTCTATGAACCTATTAATCACTCTACTTTAAATGTTATTTTTATTAAAAATCAGTTAGCCAAAGATGTTTTTGGCAAATTTTAATACTTTATAACTTTGTTAAGAAGTTTTGGCTAAGTCTTTGTGGGAAAAACAAAGTTCTTTCAAATTAAGTGGCTATTGTAAATTCTAATTATTCATGCCATCGCTGTAACTGATTCAACACATTAAAACCATAGCTCTCTGGCACTGACATCAAGCGTTATATGCTTTTCTTTAACACTATGGTATCTCCATTTGAAGCAATATTCTTGAAAATAGTTTAGCTTGTCTATGTGGTACATTTTCATTAAAAATATGTCCTTTGGGATAAATCATAGTGATTCAACTGATGTCTTCAAAAGACAATAATACACACTACCAGTGAGCATTAATATTATTTTTAATAGCATTTTCAGATTGCTGACAGAAAGATTCTGTTCATATTAAAGAAAAAGTATATTATTATTATTTAGTGTCACAAATATTTTGCATAATTCAAAATGTCCAACATACCCTCATTTAAAAGGATTGAAGCACTTGGCTGTTATTATCATGAAATGCGTCCAATTTTAGAAAAAAAAAATATGCTCCAACCACTTCTATTTATCAGCATAGCGATGTTTGAAAGCGGATTTAATAGATTCAGCAAGTGACAAGAGAGCAAGTTTAGCTTTATAAGGATATGTGAGGAGACTATTTTTTTCCCATCATGATATCACATAAAACTAATGCACGTACTCATTTAATCTCTATGACAGCTATTAGAGAAAAAAACAGTTAAAAGAGTTTTCTGTCATAGTAATTATTAATGATGACATTTTTATCTGCTTAGCAATGGTAGTCTGTCCAATTAGTTTCGATGGCTCTGTGGTTCTGCATAAACATAATAAAATTTGCTTGTTTCCATCATGTTTTTTTCCGAGGCCCTCTTGCCTGGGAAAATCTCCAGATTGGCACGCTCAAGCAGATTTTAAAATATCTTTTCCATATATCACCCACACTTGTTCTGCTTGCAGATGGATTGATGTCTAAGCTCAGAGAATTGTAACTAAGCTGCTTTTCTCCACAGAAAAGTTCATTTTGCTTCAGCTGTTGCAAATATCTCCCTTACCTCCCACTAATTCAATGTTTTCCACTTCTTCCAGCCAGCGTCCAACTACTCAGGCACACGGTTCAAGGATCACAGTGAAGAATGCCAAGTAAGGGTATCTTTTCCAGAGGGCGAATCCAAAGTCATTCTTCTCTCTTGACACATTGCATACCTTGTCTACACGGGTAAGGTATGATAATGTATTTTATTTGTCATTCTAGTTCAGCCAGAAATAATTGATAGACTGGCTGCCTTAAGGTTTGTTTTTGAAAGTTAAAAATTTAACTTCTTAAGTCCTTGTGCTTTATAGCTTCTTAAATAATTTTAAAAATACCCAAAGAACAAATTCTATTTGCCATGTGTTTTAGTTCTTTTCTAACAGAAATGTTTCTGAAAGAGCAGGAAAAAGAGGATCTCAAAAATAGAAATTAAAAGTGGAAATCTCAAAGCCAACAGTATCTGTCTCATATAGAAAACAACCTAATGTATGTCATTTGGGCCTCGTTTTGACTGTTACCCACTAGTAATGAGTCTTAGATTCTAGGAGCCTAGAATGTTAGAATATATCTAGAGGGAATCTCCAAGTTGATGTAGGTCAAAATTCTAATCTTCTCATTTTAAGAAGATAAAAATAATTCTTATAGAGATAGATGACTTGGCTAAAGACAGATGGCTATTTATAAAGGAGAAATTAAAACCATCCCCCTCACCCCAAATTACTCTCTTCTAAAAATAATTATTATAGCCTATACAACCCCTCATTCATTGCAAAATAAACCCACAGATATGCCCTTAGACAGTGAGTGGATCAGGGCCCTCATCTTCATCTTTAAATAGCAAACTTCATTACTTAAAATCTAATCATTAGCCTCCCTAGCATGGCTCAGTGGCTGAATGTCAACGTACTAGTATGAACCAGGAGGTCATAGTTTGTTTGATTCCTGGTCAGGGCACCTGCTAGGATTCTGGGCTCAGTCTCCAGATTGTGGGCATGCATGTTTCTGTCTCTCTTTCTACCTCTCCCTTCTTCTCTGAAATCAATAAAAATAGTTTTTTAAAAAACTAATCATGAAGCTACATCTAATAGATGTCTACTGTTTGATGTTCACAGCAAAATAAACAAACAAGAGAAGAAGGGAAATGGTACTTATAAGCTCATAAGTTTCTGGTAAATGTATATTAAATGGTTTAAATGTATATTCAACTGTTTTAAATAGCAGTTAGGTGTTCAGAGCATATGTGTTCTACTGAAGAATATAGCAGTCGAGAGTCAATTTTCTGAGCCAGGGTGACTGGGGTCACATCCCAGTTTGCTCATACGTAAAGCGTGGGTAATAAAGGCCTGATCTCATGGGGTTGTTTGGAGGTTAAATATGCCAATAAGCTTATGCTGTTGATGTTGCTGCTGTTATTTCCACCATCATCATTATTGTTTTCTTTAAAAAATTATAATGATAAACTATTTTAAAAAACATAGTTACATATTTTTTTTACAATTTTCTATTCTCTATAAACAATACATTCCTTTTGCTAAAACATTTACTAGAAAATTGCATCAAGGCATTTTCTGAGTTGAATTTAGAGCCATGAGCAATAAGATTTCAACATTAAAAATGTATTGTATGGAAATGACTTTATACTGAACTCCAACTAAACCTAATTACTGAGTGAGGTGTTAGAATATACAGTACAAAGTTATTTCACATATATTATCTACTCCTCAGCTGACTTTGTATTCTCTTCCTCAGTTTTCTTATATGGAGAAAGAGTATATTGACAAGATCTCTAAGAAGTTTCTGGTCCCAAAACTTCTATGATTGTATTATTTGATTCTACCATTTTCAAAGGGAGCTTTTGCACTCTCAATAGCAAATAAAAAAGTAGCATAATCTTTGCTAACACATAAGTATTTTACTTTTAATTAACAGAGTGGTCATATTTTTATTTATTATGGTATTTGTATATGTTATTCTGAATTTGTTGGAGACCTAAGTCTCCAAGAACACTGTAGTAATATGACATAGAAAATAGCTTTGCTAAGATAAGAGGTAGAGAACCTACATAAATATTAAGTGAATTTAAAATCCTAAAAATTATTTTAGAATAGATTTGAGCTCAATGAGGGCGTAAAATTAGTATGAAACAAAGTTTGCTATAAGATAAACTTGAAAGAATCAAGATTTTTGTAAGTGCATATACAAAACTACAACCTTCACAAAGACTGGCTAGGGTACTGATTGGGAGAGAAAGGCTAGATGGAGATGCTACTTATATGCTATTTGTAGGAGGTATATAAAAGCCCTGCTTCCTGATCCCAGGTCTTGACACACCACCTTGCCATTTATTCTCTAAAGTTCCTGGGGATTATAACTTAGACTTTATTTAAAATGACATTTTTTGCATCTCCTTTCCAATCCCTATCCTACTTCTCACATGCCCTTACTAATTTCTCCCAAAAACACCACCTTACTAAATTATGAGCATATAATTTTTCATTGCAATTGTGCTTTTAGAGAATAAACAGTAATCTTGCAGCCTTGGGAGAAATCTTGGAGGGTAACAGATATTTTGTTTACACTTTTTTCATCATCTTCTCACCCAATATTTATTTCCAATTTTTATGTTCAGAAACCTTAATTGTATGGAGGTATTACATATAAATAAATTAATGTACACTTAAGTATATGACAATTACTTATACAAATTAATATCTTATGTTTCTGTATCAATTTGTAGTTATAGTTCTTGTCTAAGCTTTATAACTTTTCTAAAACTGGGTGACCATTAAACATTGTCACTTAAAGAAGAGTCTTTCAAGTCTAAATTCAACAGATGATCACAATCTTCATTCTTCTATGTCATGTTTATCACAAATGCTGCCTATCCTATTCAATGTCATTTTTTTTTTCATTTTGCTAAAGTAACTTCTTTTCTTTTTCACATAATATCCTTTGTTTGGTTAACATTCCACAACTGTGTCCTTCAATAGAAGAAAAGAAGAAAACTTTCAATCTCACTTTATGAGGCAGCATTACGCTAATATTAATGTCAGACAAAGACAGAACTAGAAAAGAAAACTATAGACCAATATATCCCTAAGGACTTGGAGGCTACCTCCCAGGAATTGGTGAGTAAAAGCCATATACATTGTTTATTACATAGCAGTTTATTTTGACTTTTTTTCTCTAATCATTATACTCCAGTATCTATTAACTATTATTCATTACTGTGTTAGCTATTATTATTATGGTTTGAGTATTGAGAAAATCAGAAATACCCACTTTAACAAATGCTATTTATAATGGAAAAGCTCTGGCTAGAAAGTCCATAGCACTAAATTTCAGCTTCAAGGAGGTGGAAAAGAAGAGTGTACATTCAAGTCAGAGATCACCGGTTCAAGCTGGTTCTGTTATATACTAACTAAAGGCCTGGTGCACAAAATTCGTGCATGGGAGGGGGGTTGTGTGTCCCTCAGCCCAGCCTGCACCTTCTCCAATCTGGGACCCCTTGAGGGATCTCCAGTGGGATCAGACCTAAATGGGCAGTCGGACATCCCTCTCACAATCCAGGACTGCTGGCTCTCAAATGCTCACCTGTCTGTCTGCCTAATTGCCCTTAACCGCTTCTGCCTGCCAGCCTGGTCACCCTGTAACCACTCCCTTGCCAGCCTGATCGACACCTAACTACTCCCCTGTTGGCCCGATTGTCCCCAACTACCCTCCCCTGCAGGCCTTGTCTTTCCTAACTGCCCTCCCCTGCAGGCCTGGTTTCCCCAAACTGCCCTCCCTGTTGGCCTGATCACCCACAACTGCCTCCCCTGCTAGCCATCTTGTAGTGGCCATCTTATGTTCATATAGGGGAGGCAATCTTTGACCATATGGGGGCAGCCATCTTGTGTGTTGTAGTGATAGTCAATTTGCATATTACCTCTTTATTATATAGGATAGGATGATCTTGGCTAAATCATACCCTTTTTGGGTCTCAATGGACTATTGTGAAATGATATAATTATTTGGCTAACTAATAAGTTGATTGTGAAGAAATTAGCTAATTTTCAGAAATTAGCTAATAAAAATACAATTTTAAAGCTTAGTATAAATGTGATTTTTTAAGTCCTAGATCTGCCCACTCTGCCTAACCTTGTAAGGAATAAATGGGTACAATAGCTGATTTGTTCACTTAAATGTACCTACTTACTCTTTTAAACAAACCTGACAGAAAGGTGTGAGTATCCGCATTTTTACAGTTAAAGAAAATAGAGTCACAAAGATTGTACCTTGGATGTGTTCACAGGAGTGACTGCCAGAGCATATTTAGGTTGCCTTTTTCCGTATGACCCAGCTAAATGGAGGAGCTGAACTACATAATTCCTAAAGTCTCTTTTAACTCTAAAATTCATGACTTATTTTTTTCTCATAAAATATTTGCAGATCCTATGGTGAGACACACTAGTGCCCATCTGACCTCTCCAGAGTAGAGGCCACGGTGCTGGGGAATGCTGTGCAGCCCTGAAAGCAAATTAGTGCAGCAAACTGTTGGTCACAGAAACCTGCTGCCTGCTGCTCAAAAGGCTCATTTCAGCAGTTGGTATAGACAGGGTTGGGTGAGGTCATGCTATGGTAACCAAGTACATCAGTGGCTTAACAAAAACTGATTTCTTATCCGTGCTATATACAGAACAGCAGAGGTTCCTCTGGGGTAGCTGGAGTTAGCAGCCCAGGTTACACAAAAGCTTAAAAAAAGGTGAGTTCAGCTTTCATGGAAAGGAAAGTTAAAAAATCATGGCCTGGCTTACAAAATTTCTTTCTTTGGCTAATTATTTAATGTCACAGGGGCAACATAGGACAGTTCCATTGGATGTCCAGAAGCAGAATTGTGGGACATATTTAATAAACAACTGTAATGCCTGCTATTGTCACCTACTTCCTGTTTTATGATTATTTTATAAGTTACAAATCACTTTCCGACACATTATTTCATTACCGAGGACAATAGGAAACTACACGGGTGATAGCTCATAAATAAGTAAACATCCCATATATAACTTTAATGCAGGTCTTTCATACTTACCTATCCCCTTTCCATTTCACTGATGTCCTCCTGGAATATAAACTGGTTTATCTGACCGTGTAATTCAAGCAAGATAGGTAATCACCCCAGCCCAGCCCCAATCAGGTAGGATCAGAGCCTGTAGGGAGGATAAGATGGTGGGAGGTTGACCACCCAGCCTGTCCCCAATTAGGGTGGTGGGTGCTCATAGGGGACAGGGCCGGGTCATCCAGGGGTGGGACCATAGGCAGTTGGCCTGGCCAGTAGGCCCTGCCCCTGATTGGGGTGTGGAGGACTGATCTGATATGGACCAGGTGGGGGAAGGGACTGCAGGGAGTTGGCCGGCCAGCCCCTCCCCCTGTTGGGATAGGGAAGCTAACAGGGGTGGGGCCTGCTGGGGAGGAGCTGGGGCCAATCAGGGTGGTGAGGGCCCATCAGGGGTGGGGCTGGCCAGAGGAAGGAGCTGCAGGAGGTTGGTTTGCTGCCCACAGTGGGCATCATAGAGACTGGTTGTTCTGGTCATTATGGCGTTCTGGTCACTGTTTTTTTTTATACAGTGGTACCTCGAGATACGAGTTTAATTCGTTCAGTAACCTTGAGGTATGGGAAACTATGAGACCCTCGAGTCGAGGTAAACTGGTGGGTCGTGTGCAGCCTGCGGATCCTCGCAATTACTCCTATCTCAAATGTTGCTCGTATTTCAAAGCAAAAATCGCTCGCTCGAAGACTCATATCTCAAAAATCTCGTATGTTAGGGCACTCATATCTCAAGGTACCACTGTATATAGATTTTGGCATTAGGTGTTTGTCACCAAAGTGATATTTCTAGACAGAAACTGGTTCAGGGTCCAGGAAAGAAATGAATATAAGGAAGGAAAATCGACATTTCCCTATTCTTTTTCAAATATACATTTAAATAGAAGTAGCAGAACCATATAATTTAATTGCTCACCCCAGGGTATTGCCCATTTTAGGGAACGGAAGTATGGTAGGCAGTTGGACAGACATGAGCAGAGCAAAAAGTCTTTACAGGTTTGAATGTTTTTTAGGTTAACAAAATATTTTCCTAACTAAAATATTTTAGGCATAGATCAGTTGTATTTGTGAAGAGAAGAACTTAAATTTTATCTAAAAACATATAAAAATATATTCAAACACATTAACCATAGTAAGTTATTCCCTGAAAAAAAAAAGAAATATTTTAAAAGCTAAAATACCATTGATAACTTGGCTACATACTCAGAATTTCTGCTGTTGGGGAGGAAGAAATGTTCTTCCACCCTTAAAGTCCCTCCAGCTGATCTAATAACCAAATAGCCATGAAACGGATTAGTAAGTAAAGTGGCCAAATTCAATTACTACAAATGTATGAGAAGCCCACGTTCAGGAGAGGTTTGGAGACAGGAAGGGAAATGGAAGTATATAAGTCACTTTGAGCTAGAATGTCATAAGGTACCTTGGGGCTTCCGCAGTGAACTGCAGGGAGAGCACACATTCAGTAATCAGTAATTTGCCCTGCCGGACAGATAGGTTATCATGGATCATCTCATTCTGGGCAAGGTTCCCGATTCAAATTCTAAGTAGTTTAGAAGGGGTAGAAGTTTCTCTGGAGCATGCAGGTTCATGGTTGCCTTTCAGCTCCAAACAATCTGCAGAACCCCTACAATTGTACTTAAGAAACTTGAAACCGCCGAGGCCGGTTTTGCTCAGTGGACAGAGCATCAGCTTGCGGACTGAAAGGTCCCAGATTCGATTCCGGTCGGGGGCATGTACCTTGCTTGTGGGCACATCTCCACTGTGGGGCGTGCAGGAGGCGGCTGATCGATGTCTCTCTCTCATTTGTTTCTGACTTTCTATCTCTATCCCTTCCTCTCTGTAAAACATTAATAAAATATATTAAAAAAAAAAAAAAAACTTGAAACCAAGGGACCTGGTAAGTGGACACAAAACCATGACCACATAGATTCCCACAAATATGACTATCAGCTAAATACTAAGTACTGCGTGAGGAGATCCACCTAATTAGAGTTAGTAAATGCACAGTCCGTTTTATCTTTATATGACAACTAGAGGCCCAATGCACAAAATTCGTGAAAGGATCTCGGCCCTTGCAGTGCCTGGCTGCCTCGAGGCCCCGAGGCCCTGCCCAGTGGTCATTCAGGAAGGTCATTCCACTGTCCAATCTAATTAGCATGTCAGCTCTTTGTTATATAGGATTATATTTTTATATTACTCTAACAGAAATTCCAAAAAATACTTTCAAATAATTACTAAGGTGTTTGACAGCAAAGAATAAGCCATCAGGAGAGGTGGTGTGTTTTCTGGCAACAAAATATCTAAGAAGTGTGACGAGAAAGAGACAAACCTAAATCGAAGGTATTTTGTGGCACAGAATTGCACAAAATCTCAGAATGAGTAGAGGTCAGTGTGAAGAGGAAGAGAACAAAGGCAAAACTCTGTTATTCCTTAACTTATTGCAAAGCAAAAACAAAAGGTAGCTACCGATATGGAGGCTGGAGTTAAAAAAGAAATTACCAAAAGCATCTGATAAGAAAGACAATAATATGCCTGTCAATGACAACAAATGCTCCCTCTGCAAGTCCTAAAGACAGAGGCAAAGTGGATAAGTGATAAGCCCCCATTTCCTTTTACAAATGCCAGACAAGGTAAACCACCGAGCAGGCTCTGGATGGAGATAAATGGAAAGAAAAGAAAGTCACATTTCCTTTATTGTGAAAATTATTTCAGATTGCACTAAAGCATCAAATATCTGCAGCTCCTTTTTATCCTTTATCCACTACTTTCACTTTCACATGCACTTGAATAAAATGAGTATTTTATTTTCCCTGGCAACTGTCCATCTTCCTCATCCTTCTCACCTCTTTCTCCTTTACTTTCAACTAGTATCTCTTAAAGTGCTTCAATGCCAGTCAGCATTCTGTTTTAATGCAGTAAAACATTAATTTTATGAGTACAAGTCTAAAAAAATTAGAAAGAAGGTATAATTTGAATTGCAATACATTAACAGAAAGGTTGTGTTCCATATTTTAACATTAACACAACCACAAACAAGTGAAAACATACCATCCCAATAGTGTCTTTTTAAGAATAAACTATGGTGTTTGGAATACCATAGTAAATTTTAGCAAAGCATAATTAACAAAAGATTCAGATTGCCAAATTTTAGTACATTATTAGGAAACTGTCATAATATCTATTGAAAATAAGTTTTACACAAAAAAAAATTCATCTATTGTTCTATTTGAAATTGTTTTCTCATCATTTTTCAAATTATAAATTTCATATTTTAACAGGAGTAACAACTATAATAAAAACAATAACAGGATATTCTGCCAAGTGTTATTCATAATAGAATATGAGCAGAGTCAAACTGAAGTCTCATCATGGTTATCCTTCTCCTCTTAAGAATTAAGCTTTATTTGGTTAAATTTTCTTGTAAAACATGCTTTTAATTCATGCACTCAAAATACTAAGATCAATATTATTTACATCTCTATTGCTATTGAAAATAATTAGCTAACATTTAATTTATTTATATATATCATTATTTCATATTTTTAGATAAACTGAGAAAAATAATATTGGGAAAAAATTCTCCTAGAATTTATTTATATATTCCTAATAATTTACTATTTTTTTTCTTTGTTATGTCCTGAACAATCAAATTTGTTTTTAATTCTTGTCTCTACCTCAGAATTTACATGTTTTGGTTTTGTTGTTTAAATTTTACCTAATCTAACAAAAACATTTCTGAATGTTATATAAAGTACCTGTGGATATTAGTGTAAGTAGCTAGATAATATTAAAGGAAGGGAGAAAAGAGAATTAGACATTAAGAAGCCTCATAAATAAGAGAACTGAATGAGATAATAAGCCTATTTCAATAGGAAAATACAGCTTCACACACCCTCTCTCACTCCCAAGGGACCACTGCATCCTCCATCCTTGGGGCTTAATCTCCGGAGTGGGAAGGGAGGGTCTTTACTGGTCATTAACCAGGATTACCAAGGGAGAGATAAAACAATAAAGGGGGAAATTCTTCTTTGAATCCATGTCCAATAGAACTTGAGATGGTGTAGGGGAAAGGCCCTTCTACTATGAGGCATGCACAATAGCAGCCAAGATAGTGGGCATAAAGGCCTATCTATCTATTCTGGGAAAATGATAAGATTGGATAAAGGGCACTGAACTTCAAAAGATCTAGGATATAGATTGTTTAGGGGGAGGGCCCAATGCCAGTCTGTAAAGGATTGGGACTTTGATTGGTTAGGCTTTTGTTTTGTTTTTATTATTGATTTTTTTTTAGAGAAAGAGAGGAAGGGAGAGAGAGAGAAACATTGATGTGAGAGCAGAACATCAGTGGGCTGCCTCCTAAACACCCACTACCAGGGACTGAGCCAAAACCCCAGCATGTGCCCTGACTGGAACTCAAATTGCAATGGGAAAATTGAATTGGAATGTCCTGAATTCCCAGGTTCTTGTCCTGATGGATTCAAGGAATGAAGCCCCAGACAGAAGGTGATAGGTGAAAAGTACAGAAATTTTATTGTAAGCAGACACTACCTTTAAAACCTAATTCTAAATTCTATGCCTGAGACTGTGTCCCTCCTGGATGGACAGAGGGGCCCCTGAGGAGGGTGACTGCTGCTTCTTTGTCTTGAGGCATTAACTAGGCTGCAGCTCTTTGACCCTGGCCCCTTCTTATTGGTCATTCTGTTGCATAGAACTGATTTTCAGAGTTCAAAGCCCAGGTGATTTCTCCCACCTTCTCTCCCCCTTATCTTGGTTGGAGTCCCTGTTGATTTATCTTATAGCTCTCCCAGTTGTGTTGGCAGAGAAGGCCTAATCCTATAGCCCTCCCAGTTACTCAGGTCAGGGCTACTTTTAGTCTAATTTACTAGTATGGTCACTTTAATTGCTCAGGCCAGAGATACCCCTTGTCCTTGGTTTATGGCTGTCTCTAATTGCACAGGCCAGATATATTTCTGTGTGTCTATGCTATATCTCTATCCTCTGGACAAGTTAGAAAAACACCCTTCCCAAGGAACATTTTCATTCCTAAAGCTTCCCAAACGTGCCTAATTAAACAAGCTAGATAACCCTTTCAAACCAGCAACTTTTCACTGTCCAGGACCATGCTGAAACCAACTGAGCCACACTGGGTGTGTTTTTATGTATGGTGTACGTTAGTGATCTAGTTTCTTTTCTTTCTTTCTTTCCTTTTTTTTTTTTTTTTGCATGTATCTGACCAAATTTCCCAGCACCATTTATTGAAGAGGGACTTAAATGTAAGACTGGAAAACCATAAAAATCCTATAAGACTCCATAGACAGCAAAATAGCAGACATATGTTGTAGCAATATCTTTATAGACACAGCTCCTTGGGCAATGAAGACTAAGAAGAGAATAAGCAAATGAAACCATCAAAAAAACAACAGGAAAGCTCACCACATGGGAGAACATATTCTCCAATGATATTTCCAATAAGGGATTAATATCCAAAGTTTATGGAGAATTCATACAACTTAACAAAAGGAAGATAAATGATCCAACCAAAAAATGGGCAAAGGATCTAAATAGACACTTTTTGAAAGAGGACAGAAGGCCTAGAGACATATGAAAACATGTTCAAAGTCATTTGAGAGATGCAAATCAAACCAACAATGAGCTACTACCTCACACCTGTCAATATGGCAATCAGCAACAAGTCAACAAATGACAAGTGCTGGCGAGGACGTGGAGAAAAATCAACCTTCCTGCACTGCGGGAGAACAGTATGGAGTTTTCTCAGAAAGTTAAAAATGGAACTCCTATATGATCCAGAAATATATCCTAAGACATCAGAAACACCAATCAGAAAGGATATATGCACCCCTATGTTCATAGCAGCACTATTTACGATAGCTAAGATTTGGAAACAGCCCAAGTGCCCATCAGCAGATGAGTGGATTAAAAAAATTGGTACATCTACACAATGGAATACTATCCTATATAATAAAAAGGTAATATGCAAATTGACCCTCATTCCAACACATAAAATGGCCACTCCCATGTAGTCAAAGATGACTATACTCCCATGTGGACACAAGATGGCTGCCACAAGTTGGACAGCAGGGGAGAGCAGTTGTGGGCAATCAGGCCAGCCGGGAGGGTAGTTAGGGGTGACTAAACTGGCAGAGGAGGGCAGTTGGGGGCAACCACAGGCTGGCAAGAGAAGGAAATTAGGGGTGATGGGGCCAGCAGGGGAGGGTAGTTGGAAGTGACCAGGCTGGCAGGGGAGGGCAGTTAGGGGCAATCCGGCTGGCAAGGGAGCAGCTAGACATCAATCAGGCTGGCAGGGGAGTGGTTAGAGAATGATCAGGGTGGCAGGCAGAAGTGGTTAGGGGTAATCAGGAAGGCAGGCATGCAAGCGATTGGAAGTCAGCAGTCCTGGATTCCAGAATGGAGAGGGATTCCAGATTGGAGAGGGTGCACTTCTGCCACAGCTAGAAAGAGATGAACTCAGGATAGTCTATGTTGTTTTTTCTATCTTCAATAAGTCTCACCACCATACTTCATCCCCCATGTGTGGTCCCTGAAAATGCTTTTCTGTGACACTGCAAAGACTCCATTTCCACCAGTGATATGGGAACCCGCTGAGACTACAGAATCGGTATAAAGATTATTATGAAGGGAAACCATTTGAGCTACAGAGGATGCACAAAGAAATCTCTGAACTTCTTTTATCTGACTAAAGCAGAGCCTCCTGGAAATACAGCTGCCATTAACCGCTCTCTGAGGAAGCTTCCTATGAATTCAGCTGCCAAGGAAACAGAGTGTCCATTAGTATTAGCATAAAAAAAGTCAAGTAGAACCTTGTATAATTTCCAATTGATGCCCTAAACCCTCCCATCTTCTGTTAAGTTTGGTATAGCCATTCAGGGAGTTATTACTAAGCAACTCCCATATGTAAATGTGGATAAACTTTGTCTATTCTCTTAATCTATCTATTGTCAGTTAATTTGCAGGGCTCCATCACTGGACCCAACTTGAAAAAAACACACAGATTTTCTTTCCAAGAGTTTTATTGAGTTAGATAGGGTCGTTGGGACTCCTGCTAGCTCCATTGAATGCAGTTAAGAGTCTGACACTTCCCCCTAACCGGTTGGCTCAGTGGATAAAGCGTTTGCCTGCAGACTGAAGGATCCCAGGTACAATTCCAGTGAAGGGCATGTATCTTGGGGTGTGCGGGAGACAGTTGATATTTCTAATTCTCTATTCCTCTCCCTTCCTCTCTGTAAAAAGTCAATAAAATATATTTAAAATTTCCGACACCTCTGACCAATCCAGCAAAAGTAAACTGCATTTATTAGTCAGGCTCTTGGGTTATTGTTGGAGTTTAGTTGAGTAAGAGCCTTTCCTGGTCTTCTTTTCTAAAGGTATTTTTCAAAATCTAGATTTACAGTAGAAAATTTATGGTTAGAGCTAGGTCTTTGGATATTGTGACACATTATATATATCCATTGTGTACTATTTGTCTCTGTCTTTTGTCTTGTTGCTGCTTGTTATAAGAAGAATAATAGTGAAACAGGAATTTTAGGGGTAAAATTGGACAGGTTTAGGAAATGTTAGAAATTTTGGAAATTAAGGAGACCATGGAGGAAGCACAGGGTGCAGAGCAGCAGAAAGTATATTTCCATAGAATGAGGGAGCTGGGAGCAACGAAAGGTCTCTATTTACAAAATAGAGAGAAGGAAGCCCTTCATCCAGAAGGAGAGTAAGAAAGCCCAAAGGGAATAGGCAAACAGTAAGGAAGGAAGGAGGAGAACCTCACATGTCCCATGTGAGGTTCAACCTTTGAGCCCAGGAGTTACTATAGTAACCAGTCTAAGGCAGTGGTCGGCAAACTCATTAGTCAACAGAGCCAAATATCAACAGTACAATGATTGAAATTTCTTTTGAGAGCCAAATTTTATAAACTTAAACTTCTTCTAATGCCACTTCTTCAAAATAGACTCTCCCAGGCCATGGTATTTTGTGGAAGAGCCACACTCAAGGGGCCAAAGAGTCGCATGTGGCTCAGGAGCCACAGTTTGCCCACCACTGTTCTAAGGGAATAGTGACCAATCAGAGAGGATATCAAGGCACCAGGATCTGCAGCCTTTATAAGCCAGAGGGAAAAGGATCTCATGGGACCCTTTTCCACCTCTCTACTTGGGAGTCCATTCTGTGGGACCCTTTTCCCCTCCCCATGTGGGAATCTGTACTTGTTCTTCAATAAACCCCCACCTTTGCTCTACCACTTTCTGTCAGTGGATTCATTCTTCGATTCTGGCAGACAAAGAATCCAGTTTCCAGTCCAAAAATTCTGTATCAATAGGATAGGACACAGGCATAGATCTTAAAAGCTTATTGTTTGAGAATCACCAATAAAACCGGATGTATTTCTCCTTCCACCTCAATGTTGTATTCTAAGAACTTGGCCTGGATACAGTGTTTTCTCTGGTTTTCTGCCTGCCGGGGGTGGAGTTGAGGAGGCTACTAAAGGTCTGATTACAAGTCAGGTTGGGAAGCTGAGAATTTATAGCCAACCAGGCAGAAATGTAGGCAGCAGGTGTTGGGTAGAGAATTAGACATGACTGGCACCTGCCCTGGGATCCTGAACAAGGATCAGGCCAACACTGCCTTCTGACCCCTCTTTATGGACAGCGCAGCAGCCAGCAAACCACCAGCAGGCAGGTTCAGAGCCAGCCGGTTCTTGGCGCAAGTTGAGAGGAAAATGATATGACCTCAATGTGACCTTATTAGGACCCTGGGCTAATGATAATGAAATTTGCATTTTGATTTTGACCCTAGCCCCCATGGATTTTTCTGTGTGCATTATGGATAAGGGCATGTCCAGGAAAAACATAGTTTCTGTCAATCATCCCTGAATGCAAATGAAAGTCTCTACTCAGAAATTCCCTTTTTTAAACCTATGAGTTTAGGGCCATATTCTCTCTCTCTCTCTCTCTCTCTCTCTCTCTCTCTCTCTCTCTCTCTCTCTCTCTCTCTCTCTCTACCTCTAAGGGGCACATTCATGCCATTCCTTTTTCCCTTCCCTTCCCCAACAGGCATGTATCCCCCTACCTCTAAGGGATCCCAAGAGACTTGCAACAAGGGGGAAAATGGGCAGCTGCAGTTTGATTGGGGATAACCCCCTAAATCTATCTCCAAGACCCCCTTTTCTCTGATTTCCCATGGCTTCCCAGTGAACTAAAGCAGCTCATTGGTTGATCAAAGTACCAGGGTCCCAGCCTATAACCCCAATTGGTAGAACTGGAATACCACATTTGCTGCTTGCATCTTAATGAGCATTGCCAGCTCTTAGGAATTTTATTTTAGTCTAACTAATGGGACTCTTGTCTCATTCCTGCTGCTTTTGCTACTAATTGTAGCAAAAGGGGTCCTTGCTTTCTCTCCCATTGTTTGTTTTTGTGTATGGGGGCTATCCATGTCTTTGTTAGGGACACGTTTTGTGTCCATGGTTAAATTATAAAAAAAACACTCTTTGGCTTCAGTCACATTAAAAATGGGTATGCTCTTTGAAGTTAGGTTAAAATCCCAGGCTTCTTTGTTTGAAAGTACTTCTAAGGATCATTTAGAAGTTCAATGGCTCCTTTGAGAAAACATAAATCTCCAAAGATGACTCCACTAAGATTTCCTTTCCTACTTCAGCTCCTCAATTCTCTATAGTTATTGGAATTTTGGACCACCCTGTTTACCCTCTGGGCCTCTCAGATGCTCAGGGACTCTTATTAAAAGACAAACAATAATAATAATGAGATAACTGGTAACAAAATTTAGTCCACAGACTCCATAAAATTGTATATCATAATGAAAGGAAATCTTTAAAAAGTCTTGACAATATTTAGGGGAAGTTTTAGCGCTCATACTGAGCAGGTAACAACTTCTTCCATCTGCCAGAAACACAATACAGATAAAATTATGTAAGTGGTCAAAGAGGAGAATCAACTCATTTAAAGTAGAAAATTTAGCCCTAGCTGGTTTTTCTCAGTGGATAGAGCATCAGCCTGCAGACTGAAGGGTCGCAGGTTTGATTCCAGTCAAGGGCATGTACCTTGGTTGAGGGCACATCCTCAGCTGATTGATGATTTTCTCTCATCAATGTTTCTAACTCTCTATCCCTCTCCCTTCCTCTCTGTAAAATATCAATAACATACATTTTTTAAAACGTAGTAAATTTATATTTATGATTACTCATTAAAATTATATCATGAAATCCATAAAGATCTCTATTTGCATTTGTCTATCAGTTTGTGTATATGTTAAGAATACATGACATCTTTCCACCAAATTAAAAAAAGAACTCTATTCTAATTGGCCTAGAGAAAATAAGCCTTTGTATAAATTATGTATTTCTAAAACTCTCAGAAATATTGGAACTAATCTAAATGCCTCTCAAATTCATGTGATTTGGAGAATGTAGGGAGTGGCTACAGGGTAAAGCTTGGGACTGATCTGTGGCAGGGCCACAGACAAGTCCCAGCTTGGAGGGCAGAGCCCTCTTAGAATAATTAAGCTTAATATTATAGCCCTCCCTAGTTCCTTCCTAAGTAGCTAACGGGCTGCGGGAAAGTGAAACTTACAAGAACATTGTAAACATGTTGACCACTTTCCTTGTTTTGCTTTGTGTGTTCTGACTACAAAATAAAGCCTCAGCTTGCAGGCTGGGTCTTTCTGTGTACTCATCCAGCATGGGACATCTGCTGAGCCCCAGCTATATGCTCTTGTCTGTCTTCTTTCACCCCTCCTCAGGTTTACCCTGTGGCCCAGCACAGAGAAGCCTTTGGTAAACAAGAGTGGTTGAATATTGTTGGTTCAATAAAACAGGCATGGCCTGGCCAGAGTGGCTTGGTGGTTGAGCATTAACCTATGAAACAGGAGGTCACAGTTTTATTTTCCAGTCAGGGCACATGGCTAGATTGTGGGCTTGATCCCCAGGGTGAAACGTGCAGGAGGCAGCCAGTCAATGATTCTCTCTCATCATTGATGTTCCTATCTCTCTCTCCTCCTCCTTTCTTCTCTGAAATCAATTATATATATTTAAAAAAAACAAAAGTCACACCCTCAGAGTTGATAGCATCACCTATTATAAAGCTATACATTTTTATTCTACCTAAGCTTACTAGTCAAAAGGGCTAATATTATAACTACTAGATGTTTAATATTATAAAATTTATAGATTTAATTTTAATAAAATCTAGTCATTTCTCTGAGAAACTTTATTTCAACAATATTTTTGTTTTATTATATGTCTACTGAAAAGTAGTTTCCAAAATCTTTTTGATAACTTGAAATCTTAGAGTTTTTCTAAGTAGTAGATATTCAATAAATATCTGGATTATTACTTAATAAGTTAAAATGCTTCTTGGGAAGAGAGTAAGGAAATTTGGGTCAGTTAGTAAACATGTTCTTTCTATCACACTGAAAAATTGTATTATAAAGAAGCATATGTCTCTAGAAATTGTGAAATGGTACAGTCGAAAATTTGCTAATTTATTATAGCATTTTGGTATGTGACTGGTAGTTAAAAATTAGAATAAAATTATATAAATAAAACTACTCTAAACAACAAAAGTAAAGGAAAAATACTAGTATGAAAAGTATACTAGTAAAGATTCTCCAGAGAAACAAAATTGTACTAGTATATGTAGTAAAAATACATGATAAATATATATATATGTACTTTATACATTTACTAGAGGCCTGGTGCATGAAATCCATGCATAGGTTGGAGGTGTTTCTCAGCCCAGCCTGCACCCTCTGCAATCTGGGACCCCAAGAAAGATATAACACTGCCCAATTAGGCCCTATACCACCAGGTAGTCAGTCATCCCTCTCCTAATCCAGGATTGCTGGCTCCCAAGCACTCACCTGCCTGCCTTCCTGATTGCCCCTAACCACTTCTGCCTGCCAGCCTGATCACCCCCTATCTACTCCCCTGACAGCCTAATTGATGCCTAACTGCTCCCCTTCTGGCCACATTGGCCCTAACTCCCCCCCAACTCCCCCTGTTGCTGGCCTGATCACCCCCAACTGACTTCCCCTGCTGGCCATCTTATGGTGGCCATCTTGTGTCCACATGGTTGTGGCCATCTTTGACCACATGGAGCCATCTTGTGTGTTGGAGTGATGGTCAATTTGCATATTGCCTCTTTATTATATAGCATTATAAGGAATTGACTTATGTGATTATGAATTTTATAAGTCTCATTAGAGGCCTGGTGCATGAAATTTGGTAGGATCAGGCCTAAACGGGCAGTCAGCATCCCTTTCATAATCCAGGGCTGCTGGCTCCCAACTGCTCATCCGCTTACCTTCCTGATTGCCCCTAACTGCTTCTGCCTGCCTTATTGATGCCTAACTACTTCCCTGCCAGCCTGTTTGTCCCTAACTGCCCTACCCTGCACACCTGGTCACCCTTAACTGCCCTTTCCTGCAAAACTTGGGTCCCCCTCAACTGCCCTTCCCTGAAGGCCAAGTCACCCCCAACTTCCCTCCTCTACCAGCCTGGTCACCCTAACGATTCTCCCCTGCAGGCTTGATCACCCCCAACTGCCCTCTACTGCGGCCATCTTGTGCCCACATGGGGGCAGTCATCTTGTGTGTTGGAGTGATGGTCAATCAGCATATCACTCTTTTATTAGATAGGATAGAAGCCTGGTTCATGGTGGAGGCCAGCTGGTTTGCACTAAAGGGTGTCCCAGATCAGAGTGGGGGTTCCCTTGGGGTTTGGGGTGGCCTGGGTGATGGGCCTGTGGTGGTTTGCAGGCAAGTCACACACCCCAGCCACCCAAGCAGAGGCCCTAGTATCTGGGATTTATTTATCTTCTAGAATTGAAACTTTGTAGCCTGGAGCAGAGCCAAGCTTTCTGCTTGCACAGGCATTAAAACTTTGTTGCCTTAAGCAGAGTCCTGGGCCCACCAGGATGTGTGGAAAGCCTGACTTCCTCCATCACCAGGGGCAACCCAAGCCCCCCTCCTGCTCTCTCTGTGGCCATAGCCCTCTTGGTTGGGTTAATTTGCATACTCACTCTGATTGTTTGGTTGGCATGGCTTATGGGAATGGCTTGTAGTACAGCAGAGGTACAGTCAATTTGCATATTATTCTTTTATTAGATAGGATGATCTGCAACCTCCAGGTTGGAAACCCAGAAAAGCAAGTGATGAATTTCTGAGAACTGGGAGAATCAATGGTGTAAGTTAGCATAGGGCAGAAGACTGATGTCCTAGCTCATCAGTCAGGCAGAGAGTGGATTTGTTCTTTACTCTGCCATTTTGTTCTATTTGGGTGCTCAATGGATTGGATGATGCCCATTTACATTGGGGAGGGCAATCTACTCCATGCAATCCACTAATTCAAATGCTGATCTCATCAAGAAACAACCACACACACACACACACACACACACACACACACACACACACACAGAAATCATGTTTAATCAGGGTATCCCATGTCCCAGTCAAGTTGAAAAATAAAATTAACCATATTAAAAAAATATTCAAGGTATATAGGATGTGTTTTTAAGGGATAAAAAGCATGATTTTGCTCTAAAGTAGTTGTGAAAGGTTTGTTCCAAAGTGAATAAAAGGAAAGTGTAAGAGAAAAGCCTAAATAGCTATAGGAAATTATAAGGGGTCTAAAGAAGAGGAAAAAGTGGGGTGGGAAGACTATCTTATGTGATCAATATAGCTAAGATTTACTAGGTTTTTAATGAGCTTTAATGACAAAAGTGTATGATAAAAAGCCTGAACTCAGTTTTCTCTCTTAAAAAGATGATTGGTCTGCTCTTAATCTATACTAATAAAAGAGTAATATGCTAATTAGACTTGTGGACCAGACATCTTCCAGTCAGCCTGCCTTCCTTCTGGACAAAGCCACAGTATCAGGAGCTGAGGCAGAGGTGGTTAGGGGCCATCAGGCCAGCAGGGGAGGACAATTAGGATGATCAGGCTGCGCACTTAGGGGCAATCAGACAGGCATGCAGAGGGGTTAGGGACAATCAGGCAGGCAGACAGGTGAGCAGTTAGGACCCAGTGCTATTTGCGAGAGGGATGTCCCACAGAGATTGTGTCTAAATCAGCAGTCAGACATCCCCCAAGAGGTCTTGGATTGGAGAGGGTACAGACTGGGCTGAAGGACTCCCCCTCCTGCGCATGAATTCCATGCACTAGACCTCTAGTAAGAGAATAAAAGCTTTTTATCTTTTGACTAATCTACCTAGGAAAGAAAAATTCTCTATCAGAATAATTTCTGTGCTTAATGTTGTATTTACCATGTCCCCCATTATTTAAGAGAAATAAGTTATATTATAAAAGAGTTCAGTATTTTTTTTTGTTTGTTCTGTAGTCATATTACCTCATAATTATATTCCATAAATATTTTATTCTCACTTTGATTGAATAGATAACTATGAGGTTGTTGTGTTTGTTTGTTTTTTATAGTGACCTGTAATCCTATTGAATATAGTGTTTAAAATGTCTGACATTTTTGACAAGTTTTAACATTTTGCATTTCCAAAATAAAATCCTAAATAATATCATAGTATTGAGCTGGATTTGGTTAAAAAGAGAGCTGTTTTTAAATAATTGGTTATGTGATATATTGGCTGGCATGAAACGCATTGCCAAGCAAGAAAATATTTGTAATCTTCTCTAGTTTATACCTGTATGGATAAACGTTATTACTATAAATATGTCAAGAATTATATAAAATACTTAGAAAAATTATAATGCCCTGGTTGTCCATATGTCCTTATGATGCTTTATCTGATAGTACAAAACAATGGTAAAATGTTATTGTCATAATTCTACTTATTTAAAATGTAGTATATCACAGAAACAACCAAATTTCTTTGTCAATTACATTATTTACCAAACTCTATTCAGATCTTGCTGAATTATTTTACTCTAATGCTTTCTTGAAACATTTTGCAATCAGCTACAACCCAGAATGCCTCATCTTCATCAAAAGGGACTGTCTCAGGAACCAATGGAAAATATTATTTAGCAGGTTCTGAGGTATATATTTCAGATAGTGTTAGTAACTTTGAAATTATACCACTGGCTTGAGTAATGATTTCTGGAACTCTGGAGGAGAAGTTGATGGTTTCATGAAGCCACTAACCCAATACCAAGAAAAATAAGAGTTACAAGGGATTAAATAAAGTGATAATAATTATTCAGTTTTATAAACTTTTTTTGAACATTACTTATTTTTCATATTCGATTTTTCAGATTTAAGGAACACATTCTCTCATTTTTTAAAGCTATCTATAACATACAAATGTGATAGATTATACTTTTTCACATAGAACTACAACATTTATCTTTTCTCCCTGTATGATCTCTCTAGAATTCATTAAGCATCCTCATTAGGTATCCTTACATGGCAATATAGTTATTTGCATAAATTCAATGAGAATGTGTTATTTTTAGAACATTCTTGGGAAAATTGATCATATTATCAAGGCCTTAACTGGAGAATTATATTTGAGAATGATATATATAAAATCAGATGTGATTAGACAGTTTTCAGGAACTCAGATTGATTTTATGAGTCAATGTTTGCAAAACCCTCTTCGGAAAAACTGCTGTTACTTTGCATGTAACAGTTCTGAGCCTTACACATAAGAACAGCCAGCTCTGGGAAGGCTCCTGAGCCTCAGGATATTTTGAGGGACCTTGAGAGGAGTTCCCCCAAATTTACAGGTCTCTGCAGGTGAATGTCCAATTGTTCATTCCTGGCTCTCCAACCTGAGGCTCTGGATAGCAAGTTCCAGCAAAGCACATTTGTAAAAAAGCTTATGTGGTCAATTATTATTTGTGCTGCACTTATGTAAAGCAATAGTCCAAATTTAAGAAGACATGTTGCAGTTTGTAAACAAAAAACGTCTAACTTTATATTTGTCCAAATGGGTGTTATTATAGAGATAAATTTCTGGTCCTGTTCATTGGCTTTGAGCTATTTTTCACCTCTTTGTAAATTATACCCTGCTATATTTAGCATTTGTTAGTAATTAGTTTGTCAATAATTAATGCTTCCAATTTTTCTCCCACACTCCTGACTCAGTATCACTGAGAACTAAAAACTGACTGTCCAGCGATGCTAGGCTGTGTTGTAGCAACTCTTTTCCCTCAGCTCTGGAAGTTGAAGCTGGAAAACTCGGCAGAATTTTCAAAAGAGTTAACACAATAGACAGAGTCGCTCGGGGAGTTTACCAGAGCACCTGTGTCTCCTATGCTCTACTCCTGACAATGATTATGCCTATGGCACTGTTGTCATAAGCTACACACCGGGAAATCCTCCGCATTGCCATTACTGTCCTCATTCCACTATTTAAAGGCACTTTAAGCTTTATGTATAGAACTATCTGAACTCTGGACTCAAAAATTAGTTTTATATAAGTCTGCTCCAACACTTGCTATTTTCATATCCTGTTGATTGTATACCAATGTCTCTTAGTGGATGGCATTTATTGCCCCTCCCCCCATCATACAAAGCCTAAATTTGATGAGTGCCAGGCTGAAATAAATCTTACTGAACTTCTTTTATCTGATTGAACCAAGGCCTCCCTTCGAGAAAGTTACCTGTGAATTCACTGATTATGGGAACAGATTGTCCAGTCCAATTAGTATAAACAAACAAGCAAAGAGACAAAAAAAAACACAACAAAAAGCAAAAATAGAACCTTTCATGCCTTCCCTTTGATGCCCGATAAGACCCTTTCTCCATTTTTGTTAATTTTGGCATACAAAACTTTATTTCTGGCTATTCAGTGAGTTACTCAACACTGAGTAATTAAATGTGGGTACAAAGAAACTTTCTTTTTCTCATGTTAGTCTTCTTATTGTCAATTAATTTCCAGATCCCCAAACTCTAAGCCCAACGAGGAAGAGAGAAAAGTGTGTTTTTTTTTCTCTCAACACATCTTACAGATATTCCAAAGATTTTCATGTAGTAAAAATATTATTATAAAACATGAGTTTCTATTATTGAAGTACATTTAACAAGTTTATTTCAATATCATTCATATAGCCTGTAAGTAAAATAAAAACACATTAGGTTACGGAGGATTATATGCTGGTGAAAAATAGCAGACTAAGCGCAAATGTTTTCTTACTCTCCATTATAAATTTTGAATTTAAATGACAAAAGCATATCATAAAAATAATATTCAGTTAAAGTTAATGAAACCACAATTGCACTGGGAAAAGGAGAATCAGAGGGCCCGGAAGATAAAAGGCATTCATAATTGAAAAGTGGAGAAATGACAGCAGTGAAATATTAGCCTGAGGAAAGCGAAGTCCATGTTGTCCTTTCCAAGAGAGTTTTAGGGATGCTACAAGCTCAAATTCAACACATACACGGAGGAGGGGACTGAGGACTTACAGCACTCAGAGCAGCTTATCAAGTTGGGCCTTGCCCCTTTCTTTTTCCTCTTTACACCAACCAGCAGGAAGAAGAAAAGTCTGCCTGCAGGACTAACCCTCCATGAAGAAGGGCTCTTTGTCTGCAGTAGACCCTGGATTAGAGCTCTGAGGCTTGAGAGAAAAGTAGAGTAGCACTAATCTACTTCATCGGTTAGCAATAAATCAAACACAAAAGGAAATCAAAGGCATTTGAGGAAAGAATGACATTAAAAATACCATCTCACAAATCCACTTCCACTTGGAAATGGTGGTGCCACCAGCTAAGCTGCCCTTTAGCTGCCCAGGCATTCTATAGAAAACCCTGGTTGTCAAAATGTACAATCCACTTCCATAGAACCACAGTCACCATCCCAAGCAAAAGTGAAGTCTAAGGAGACACCCTTGATGTCACAATAAAAAATTAAAAAAAAACATTGCTAGGTCCCTTACAAAAATCAGTATATTTTACCCATCAAAGTGAATGAAGAATCCAGGAACATTGAAGGCTGAAGGGGAAAATAATTTCAATAAAATAAATGTCAATGATAAAAATTAAAAATGGAAAAAGTGACCCATAGAATAATTCTAGTTACTATATTCAATGACATTTAAGATAAAAACATAGTGTATATATATATGTGTGTGTGTGTGTGTGTGTGTGTGTGTGTGTATAAGCATAAGTGACAGCCGAGACCGGTTTGGCTCAGTGGATGGAGCATGGGCTTGCGGACTGAAAGGTCCCAGTTTTGATTCCGGTCAAGGGCATGTTGCTTGCGGGCACATCTCCACTGTGGAGCGTGCAGGAGGAGGCTGGCTGATCAATGTCTCTCTCTCATCTATGTTTCTGACTTTCTATCTCCCTTCCTCTCTGTAAAAAAATCAATAAAATATATTAAAAAAAAGCATAAGTGACAGAACAACCAGACGACCTATCACTATGAAGTGCACTGACCACCAGCTCAGGGCAGGAGCTGCCCCTGATGGAAGTGCTGCTCAGTGGAAGTTCTGCGCAGCTGACCGATGGGTGCCAGACACAGGCTCACAGCTGGCCGCCACTGGCTGCCACAGCCCAGAGACTGCAGCAGAGCAGCAGCGAGCCTACCGAGCAGTGGCGGCAGTAGGCAAAACAGGGATGGGGTGAGCAGGAGCAGCAGGCAGGAGGAGCAGGCGGCATTGGACTGATGGATTCGGCCTGATCCCTATAAGCTATGCCAAGTGACCCTGCCGGTGCATGAATCCATGCACTGGGCCTCTCATAAGAAAATAAATAATAAAAAAGGAACATACTAAAATAGGAAAGTCTTGGTGAAGAAAATTACATAAAACACGGATATAACCAAGACAAAACATAGATATTACTAAATGTTCTTCAGTGCAATGCTGGGTTTGACTTTCTACACTTCCTGCTTACTGGGCTCCTTTACAAATATAAAGGGTCTGAGCTTAATATGTGAATTTTTGATTGGTAGAGATTCAGGTAATTATTTCCTGTTTTAAAAGATCTCCCCAAAGCTTTTCGGGTTGTAGACATTAATCAGTTTGAATAAAACCCAACAATCTCATTCTATCATTGTGTTAAAATTCTAGCTTCTTAAATGTTGCTTGGCATGGCTTTATCATGGTATTGGTGCCCTCATTAAGTTGAATAAATCTTTGATACATGTTTACTTTATATTTGCATGAGAATCATGTTTTTCACTGCTAGCAACAGTGGGGGTCATTTCCTTTAATTCCCAAGGAAACTTAGCTGATGAAGTCGAGAAAAATTGCAGAAAAATGCACCTCCTGGGATCCTTTAAGCCCAAGCAACTCTTTTTTGCCTCTCAAAGTGAAGCACAGAACTGATTCTCTCCTGTCTTTTTTTTTTTTTTCCCTAGCAATTTTGTGCTCTGTGTTTGTGTTTTATTTGTGCATAGCTGATAAGCTTATTCCCTCTGAAGGCTGCAGTCATTGGGAGTTTGGGTTTACCCTTGGAGCATTTGGAGATCTCTATCAGATGAATGATAGTGATCTATTTTCAGTTAGGTGGGAGATGACAGCATTGTTCTGCTAGTCTTCTTGTGTGTTTGTTATCTCCTCATTAATTCAAATCCCTTAAGAACCTTGTATCCACTGGAAAGGGAAATAGCCTTTTGATATCTGAACTGGTGGCTTTGTGTTTACGGTTTACTTCTGACCTGTGACTGATGTAGAACTAAAACCACAAGCTCTCTATGTGTCTGGCATTCAGAAAAGCCTTCACCTTTCCTCATGTGAGAGTGATGTCTTTTCCTACCACCAGAGGGCAGATGATTAGGTTTCTTAAAGTAACATTGCTCTGATTGTTTTATAAAAATAAAGACTAATATATGTATATAAATCAAAGATTCTAGTACCTTAAGAATGCTAGGGATCTTAAAAATTATTCTTATGAAAACTTCTATCTCAGACACATTAATAAAAATCCAAATCATATAATTAAAGTAATGCTTTGAACAAATCAGGTTAATTTAATACTTTTGATAAAAATATAGAAAAATAACTCTATGTTTTGGCTCAGGTTTATCAGTACAGGTCTAATATAATAACAGTAATTATATATGTAACTAGAGGCCCAATGCACAAAATCCGTGCAATGGGGAGGGTGTCCCTTAGCCCAGCCTGCACCCTCTCCAATCTGAGACCCCTGGAGGGATGTCTGACTGCTATTTAGGCCCGATTTTGGTAGGTTTGGGCCTAAACAGGCAGTCAAACATCACTCTCACAATCCAGGACTCCTGGCTCCCAACCACTCACCTCCCTACCTGCCTTTTTGATTGTCCCTAACCGCTTCTGCTTGCCAGCCTGATCACCCCCTAATTACTCCCCTGCCAGCCTGATTGAGGCCTAACTGCTCCCCTGCCTGCCTGATTTCCCATAACTGCCTTCCCTTGCAGGCCTGGTCACCCCTAACTCTCCTCCCCTGCAGGTCTGGACCCCTCAAATGCCCTTCCCTGAAGGCCTGATCTCCCTAACTGTTCTCCCTTCTAGTCCTAGGTTTTCCCCAACTTCCCTTCCCTGCAGGCCTGGTAAGCCCCCAACTTCCCTCCTCTGCCAGCCTGATTCTTGCCAGCTGCCCTCCCCTGCTGGCCATTTTGTGATGGCTATCTTTGTTCACATGGGGACAGCCATCTTGTGTCTTGGAGTGATGGTAAATTTGCATATTACTTTTTTATTAGATAGGATAGAGGCCTGGTGCATGAGTGGGTGCCAGCTAGTTTGCCCTGAAGGGTGTCCCAGATCAGGGTGGGGTTCCCTTGGGGCATGGGGTGGCCTGGGCGAGGGGCCTGAGGGAGTGTGCAGGCTGGCCACACCTCCTAGTAACCCAACCCAAATCTCTGGTATCTGAGATTTATTTATCTTCTATAATTGAAACTTTGTATCCTTGAGCAGAGGCCAGGGCCAGCCAGGGCAGATGGGAAGCTTGAGTTTCTCCACTATCCAGGAAACTCAAGCCTCTTGCTCTCTCTGTGGCCACAGCCATCTTGGTTGGATTAATTTGCATACTCACTTCTGATTGACTGGTGGGTGTGGCTTGTGAGCATAGCAGAGGTATGGTCAATTTGCATGTTTCTCTTTCATTAGTGTAGATATGTCAGATTAATCATAAATTTCAAGATTCTGAAGTAGCTTAAAACTATGAATAATTATTATAATCTTAATTTCAGAGTATGATCCAATATTGAAGCAATGATTACAAAACATCATTTTAAATTTATATAGTTTCGCTATTTTTATATACTATAAAATGGCCATAGCTTTGTGTTATGATACTGAATGAGTTTATGTTTACAACTTTAATACAGCATTAATTTATTTGTAGGGAAGTCAAATCAGTTTTGATGGTCTAAATAAATGCTTACGTATGAGAGATGTCAATTATCTACTCAGTTTGCTATATAAAACTGAAGTTATTTTGTTAAAAATAAAATTAATACAGTTGAGACTATAGTTGGGAAAATGGTGGCAGTGACATATGAATGTGGAGAAAAAGTAATGGAATATTTTTTGTTCATCAAGATAAAACATAGTTTTGCCTTAAATTGTCTACAAATGTGAAAGGTCAGTGAAACATAAACCTAAATAGCACTAATAAGTTGTAGGAGTGGCCTGGCCAGTGTGGCCCAGTGGTTGAGCATTAACCTATGAACCAAGAAGTCATGGTTCAATTCCCCATCAGGTCACATGCTCCGGTTGTAGGCTTGATCCCCAGTGTAGGATGTGCAGGAGGCAGCTGATCAATGATTCTCTCAACATAGATGTTTCTATCTCTCTCTGCCTCTATCCTTTTCTCTGAAATGAATAAAAAAATATATTTTTTAAAAAGTATATGTGAAGAGCCTTAGTTTAAATTAATATCTACATATATTAAGGTCTAAAAAAGCAATGAGATGTGTTAAAATTTTGCTAAAGATCACTGTTTCAATTGGTTTAGTCATAAGAAAAAGACTGACATCCTTCTTCTTTTTTTAATCTTCATCCAAGGATATTTTTTCCCATTGAATTTTTAAAGAGAGTGAAAACAAAGAGGAGGAGGCAGGGAGAGAGAGACAGAGAAACAAAGAAACATCAACATGAGAGAGACACATTGATTGGATGCCTTCACTATCACCCTGACTAGATCTGAGGATAGAACCTGTGACCAAGTGAGGTATATTCCCCTTACAAGAATCAAACCTACAACTCTCAAGTCTAAGGGGTTACACTTGTAACCACTGAGCAAAACCAGCCAGGGCTGCCCTATCCAGTTTGGCTCAGTGGATGGAGTTGGCCTTTGGACCAAAGGGTCCCATGTTCAATTCTGGTCAAAGGCACATGCCTGGGTTGAGGCCTCAATCCCTAGTGTGGGGTGTGCAGGAGGCAGCCAATCAATGATTCTCTCTCATCATTGATGTCCCTCTCTCTCTTTCTGTTTCTTTTTCTCTCTCTCTCTCCCTCTCCTTCCTCTCTGAAATCAATAAAAATATATTAAAAGACAAAAACAGAAAATAGCCAGGGCAAGGCCAAATATTACATTTAATTTTATCTCTAATAAAATGATAAATTGATCTTAGACTTATTATTATAGAATGTTCAAATTACTCTTTACCTTCTGTCCTGACTAGTACGGTGCAGTTGGTTGGAGTGTTGTTTCGTTCCATGCACCAAAAGGAGTTAGGGTACATGCCCAGGTTGTGGGTTTGGTCCAGTGTAGACATGTGAAGGAGGCAATTCATCAATGTTTCTTACTCACATTGATGTTTCTCTTGTGCTCTCTCTCCCTCTCTCTTTCTCCCTTCATTGCTCTAAAATCAATTATGACAATATTCTTTGTCTTCTGTGTAATTTTCCCAGATAGATAGGAGATGTCAGGTCTCTGTAGAATAATTTTCTATACTTTGTGTATTTATCATATCCTTGATTATTTCTAATAAATATAACCACACTATAAATAAAAATACAGACAACAAAGGTTTCTCCTTTGTGAAAAACTAGAATTCCTTATAAATTTTCTACTTTGTTTTATGTTTATTTGAAAACATGTCATCAACTTGATTAAATAGTTGCACAAGTAGATTTTCTGAGGCATCTAAGATCCTAATTTTATTAAATATCCAAATCTCCTTTGACAGTTCTTTTTTTTTCATTCCCAAGATCAGATTCTAAGTTAAAAACTGAAATAAAAAAAAGTAGGTTACCTCTCACAGCTAAGAATATTTTTGAGATTTTCCAGGTGACCTCAAGAAAAATCCCAAATATTGGTTATTTCATCTTGTACAATGAGGGTGGGCTCTAGAATAATAAAGTTTGTTAGGCAGGCTCATATTTCTTAATTAGTTCAATTATATTGTAAGATCTACATGGAGAAAAACTCTCAAGTGAGAAAAGACACTTGCCCTTTTTTAGGTTAAGTTTATAGGAAAAATGTTATTAATGTCAATATTTCAAAAATTGTATTCTTTTTGAGAAGACCCTGGAGTTTTGTTGATGTTCTCACTCCCCATGAAATTTTTCTGTTTTTCATGTGAAATATTGATCAAACTCTTATAAAATAGTTATACTGTACCTCAAGAGAGAAATTTCCTTTTCTCTACCCTGATATCATTGGTGTTTATAATAAACGAATGGTCTCATTATCAATTATGTTTCAGGAGTCTCTTCTGTGAGTTACAGACTAGAAGTACTTTTTTCACAAAACCCAGTCAGCACCTCATGAAAATGTTATACCAGATATTCTGAACTGTTGATACTTTGATGCATAGAAGAAAATCTAGGTGACTTTGGATTTTATAATGACTTTTTAGCTATAACATAAAAAGCATGATCCATAAAAATAAAAAAATCAATAGTTGGACTTTAATTAAATTAAAAAGTGCTGTGCAAAAAACATTCTTAAGGAATTTTTTTAAAAAGCCACAATCGGGGAGAAAGTATATATAAAATAAATATCTGATAAAGGACCATTATACGTGAATAATTACACAGTGATACAACCATGCAATGGAACATTATTTAGCAATAAAATAGAAATGAGCTATCAGGCCACAAAGAATAATATGGGTAGACATTAAATGTATACTGCTAAGTAAAAAGAAGTCAGTCTGAAAAAGCTATACACTGTATGTTTTGAAAAATGTAAATCTATAGAAACTAAAATGACCAGTGGTTTGTAAGGGTTCTGGGGAGAAAATTAAGTAGGTGCAGCTTATGAACTTTTTAGGCAGTGATACTATTTTGTATAATATTTTAATGTTAGATGTAAAATTATGTATTTGTCAAAACGTATCAAACTTTAAAGCACAAAGGTGAACCTTAACACATGCAAATTAAAAAATATATATTTAGAAGGTTGGGGAATCCCAAAAAGAAAAACAAAAAGCTGTGATCTAACTGTATCACCAATGTATAAAATAACCTTACTGAAGGAGATAAGGAGAAAAAGTGTTAACTTACCTAAGTAACTCTGGAAAGAAGGTAAATCTATAAAACTAAAGGCATAAAGGCTAGCACATACACTGTATTCCAGTTCTTATGGGGTTAACAATTTTGATACTTCTATAAATATTCTGGATTCAAATAATTAAGTAAATGAATGGCAGATCATGGAAGCTATGTTTTTATTGGTGGAGTTGGAATTAATGGCTAATCAAGGAGGAGGACTAGATGATCTACGTGGTGATGCATTAGCTTTGCAGACATCTATATGAACTCGTGACTAATGAATGGATATGGAAGATAACATATAGAAATTATACACACATATTTTCTTGCTCTGTCATCTGAGAAGGCCTGAATGCAACACATCTCCCTAGCAACAAGCACACACAGTGCCCAGATCTTGGTTTCTAATATTATTCTAAAATAAAAGAAACCATTTATTCTACAATAAATGGATGATTCTAAGACTAGAGCAGTAAATATACAAGATGAGGCTAATGCATCTTATAGTGCTAGAAAGTGAGGACTCAAACCAACTATACATTATGGAGCTCTGTCAAAATGATCCAGGAGCCTACGGAAAGAGCTTTCAATGGAAAACAAAATAAAAAGGGTAACATTGAATTATAGCCAAAACAACAATAAAAATCTATAATTCTATACTGATGTAGATAAATTAATAAATATAAAAAGGGAAAATATTATAAATCTCCCATGTAAAACTATTTCGGTAAGTTATGTAGACATTCCCCCGTGAGTAGGGCATCAGAACTCCCCACGCATAAGTATGGGCTCAGCATAGCGGCTTTCTTCCAAAGAACACAGTAAGGAGAGGGGGTGGGCTGGAAGAGTAATTTTCAAATGGAGAAACCTACTAGCACTATCTTGGCCAGGCGATCAAAGTTAAGAGTAATAAATCATCTAATAGTCTGTAGTCTTGACATGATGTGATCAAAATGGCACTTTCCCTTCCTGATATTCCCCAAACCCATAACCTCAGTCTAATCATAAAATAAAAAATCAGCAAATTCCAAAAGGGGCATCCTATAAAATATAGGAACAGAGCCCAAAACTGTTAAAGCTAACAAAAGCAACAACAAAATCACCAACTTTCACAGTTGAGAAGAGCCTATTATGAATGACTGTGTCCTCCCAAATTCACACAGTGCAGCCTTAAGTGGTGGTATTTGGAGGTGGGACCTTTGATACATAATTGGTTTTAGATGAAATCATTAGAAAAGAGCTCCCTTGATTTACCCTTAAAAAAAAAGAGAGACAGGAGATAGCTCTCTGTGTTCACGCAAGGAAAGGCTATGTAAAGATATAACCAGGAAAAGTAGCTTTCACCAAGAGCCCTTATTCTGACAGCCTTAATTCTAACTTCTAGTCCCAGAACTGTGAGCAATCAATGTACATTGGATAAGTACCCAGTCTATAGTAGTTCATTATAATGGCTTAACTAAGATAGGATCTAAGAGACCTCATACTGAAAGTAATGACCTAACTTGGATAAGATCCTGGAGCAAAAAAAATAAAAATAAAACAAACAAATAAAAATCCCATTAGGTAAAACTAAGGGCTCTCAAGAAAACATGACCCTTTAGTTAATAAAAATGTAAAATATTAGTTTTGTAATTATAATAACTGTACCAAACTAACATGATATATTAATAATAAGGTAGACTGAGTGAAAGATACCTGAGAATTCTTTATCTTACCAGTTTTTTCTGTAAATCTAAAATCGTTTCAAAAAAAATAAAATCTAGTTTAAAAAGTAAAAACCTGAAAAAATTCTGAATTATATTGAATCCAAAGAGTTAGTCTCCTAAATACAAAAAAAAAAATTAATTCCTAGCTATGTGTTAAAAAAGACCAACAGCACAAGTTATAAAAATTGGCAAAGATTATGAACAGAAGAGGAAATGCAAATTGGTCATGAACAAATGGAAGATTCTCAACCTAATTTTTAATGAGAAAAATTAACATTAGCACAGTGAGGGAGTACTTTTTTGTTCTACTTGGGAATATAAGATAAATGTTTGGCAACATATTCTGTTATCAGGGCTATGGGGAAATAAAGATTCTCGTATGTTGCTGGTGAAACTACATATTAAAAAATTACTACAGAGAATAATTTAGTAACATCTATTAAAATTACAAAGGCATTTACATTCTCAGCCAGGAATCTGACTTTTATGAGTTTATCCTATAGATATATTTACATCTGTTGTTCTATCTAAGATTATTTACTGCAGCATTGGTTCTAATAAAAAGAAAAGGTTGGGAGCAACATAATTTTGCATTGGTGGAACCCTGGGTAAATAAATTATGGCTCATCTATACAGTGGGATAGTATAAAGCTGAGAGGCACTGCAGTGTAAACTTTAAAAGCACAAATTGTAGTGAGACTAACAGGTTCAAATTCTTACTTTACTCCTTGATATTTTTGAGATTTGGTGTAAGATCCATGAACATGACATTCATCTATAAGTGGGGGTGAAACAAATCCATATTTCCTAGTGTGGTTTTGAAGACTATGTTTTATGACATATGTCTTAATATATTTAAAACATTTAAAAGAGTGCCTCATGCATGCCAATTACCCTAAAATGTTTTCTGTTGCTATGATTATGTTATAAAAAAGAAATGAAGACATTCTCTCTATTTTGACAGGGAAATAATGTTCAGTTAAAACAAAAAAAATGTATAAAACAGTATGGCCATCATTAATGTATGAAGAAAAATAAGGATATTACTTCATATTTACTAGTATTTGCATAAAGAAAATCTAGAAGCAGACACACACAAACCAAAAACCTGTGATGTATCTATAGATAAAGGGAAGGAGACTTGTAAGGGTAAAGTGGGAGAATTTTTACTGCATAGCTTTTCATATTGCATTGATACTTTCAACTAGTTGACTGTATGACCATTGAAAATGATACTACATTCAAACTATAAATATTTACAAATATATACAAATATGTAAGGTAGATAGCAATAGGTATATCTCATTTAATATTTATATCTATCTAATGAGGTAGATTCTATTTTCCCAAATATGCTAAAGAACTGAGAAACAGGGAATTAAGTAACTTTTCTAATGTTACAAAAATAGATTAGTTGGTGGTCAAGTGCAGAATATCACTGGCTATAAAGTCTATGCTCATAGCCACAATTTCTCCCTGATTTAAAAGGCACATGTATGCCGAGACCGGTTTGGCTCAGTGGATAGAGCGTCGGCTTGCGGACTGAAAGGTCCCAGGTTCGATTCCGGTTGGGGGCATGTACCTTGGTTGCGGGCACATCTCCACTGTGGGGCGTGCAGGAGGCGGCTGATCGATGTCTCTCTCTCATCTATGTTTCTGACTATCTCTCTCCCTTCCAATCTGTAAAAAATCAATAAACTATATTTAAAAAAATAAATAAATAAAATAAACACATGTATGACAAGTCAGGATGACACTGACGGAAAATGCTCTGGTAGCCAAGCCCTGGTCCTAATAAACAATTTTTAAATAAACAATAAAACTATTTAATACACATTTCTGAATTATGAGAAAATATTTTATATTTCTTAAAATATTAAGGTATTTAAAATGAATTAAATATATAATTTAATTAAACTTAGTATAATTGTAAATTATCTGCTATTATTAATTGCAACATTCTTGACTGTCAATCTAGTTACTTAGAATAAGGTAGAGATTTCTATGGAATATAGATTTATTCTCAAGCAGGCCAGTATTTCTCACTGCAGTGTTACTTTTTAAAAATATAGTTTCTGAATCCTAACACCTGAAGTTTTTTTTGTCCGTAGAACTAGAGATGGGTTTAACGATTTTTTTTTAAACAAGTGATTAATGCAGATAGTCCTTAGAACAGTTTTTGAGAAACACTGTTATAGAATCCTCAAAGGAGGAAGAAAATTCTCCATTAACTTCAATATCACACCAAAGGAAGGTTTGTGACTGTGTCACATGACATTTTCATTATTGTTAAGATTTCACAACTAAAAATAAAATAGTGATACTGAACTGGCATTGGTATCTCTCTAACCTACTAGTAACATGAGGTGGTATGATTTGCCCAGCCAGATGATGTTTGTATAAAGAAACACTCTCCTTTTTTTTTTCTTTTTCCATATATGAGGAGGGCAATAACTGATTCATTTAAAAGAACACAAAACCAGTCATTGGTTTTTATTTTGTTTTGGTTGTTATTTTTAAATCGAGAGACAGATGAGGAATCATATTGGATTGAGTATCGTTTCTGAATTAGTGTTATAAATCACATAAAAAAACACACAAAATAAAGATAATCATTTCTTAGCAGAGATACATAAAAGTGGGTATTTAAAACACTATAATATATCATGTCAAATGTAATCCACAAGGAATAGTGATCTCCATTCATATTCTCTGTCTTCTCTACTTTGTAATGGAACTGGTAGATAGTAAAATATGTTTAATAATGCCATCAACTACTGAGAGATTAAAAAGAAAATTCATAAAATTGAAATATATCTAAACCCTCGTAGCTACTTGCTTTGTGATTGATTGATTGATTAAGGTATAACATATGTGTCCTTATCCTTCTATTGCCCACCCCGCCTCCACTCATGCCATCACCCCTCTGTTGTCTGTGTCCATTGGTTAGGCTTATATGCATGGTTGATCTCTCCCCCTTATTCCTGCCCTCCCCTACCTTCCCTTTGAGGTTTGATAGTCTGATCGATGTTTCTCTGTCTCTGGATCTGTTTTTGTTCATCAGTTTATGTTGTTCATTATATTCCACAAATGAGTGAGATCATGTGATATTTATCTTTCTCTGACTGGCTTATTTTGCTTAGCATAATGCTCTCCAGTTCCATCCATGCTGTTGCAAATGGTAAGAACTCCTTCTTTTTTTTACCACAGATAATATTCCATTGTGTAGATGTACCACTGTCTCTTTTTTTCTTTTAATATTTTTTTTTTTTTACAGAGAGGAAAGGAGAGAGATAGAAAGTCAGAAACATCAATGAGAGAGAGAGACATCGATCAGCTGCCTCCTGCACACCCCACAGTGGAGATGTGCCCACAAGTAAGGTACATGCCCCCAACCTGAATCGAACCTGGGACCTTTCAGTCCGCAAGCCCACGCTCTATCCACTGAGCCAAACCGGTCTCGGCGTACCACTGTCTCTTAATCCACTCATCTGCGGATGGGCATTTAGACTGTTTAAAATTTTTAATTATGGTAAATTGTGTTGCTTTGAACATAGGGGAGCATATATCTCTTCTGATTGGTGTTTCTAGTTTCTTGGAATATATTCCTAGAAGTGGATTACTGGGTCAAATGGGAGTTCCATTTTTTTAGTTTTTTGAGGAAACTCCATGCTTTTCTCCACAGTGGCTTCACCAGTTTGCATTCTTTTTCTCCACATCCTCGCCAACACTTGTCATTTGTCGATTTGTTGATGATTGCCATTTTGACAGGTGTGAGATAATATCACATTGTCGTTTTGATTTGCATCTCTTAGATGATTAGTAACTTTGAGCATGTTTTCATGTCTCTTGGCCTTCCTCTGTCTTCTTTGGAAAAGATTCTATTTAGGTCCATTGCCCATATTTCTATTGGGTTGCTTATCTTCCTTTTGTTAAGTTGTATGAGTTCCTTGTAAATTTTGGAGATTAAACCCTTATTGGAGATAACATTGGCAAATATATTCTCCCAAGCATTAGACTTTCTTGTTTGGTTGATGGTTTCTTTTGCTGTACAGAGGGTTTTTTTTGTTTGTTTGTTTGTTTTTTTATGTAGTCCCATTTGTTTATTTTCTCTTTAGTTTCCATTGCCTTAGTAGTTGTATCAGTAAAGATATTGCTTCATCATATCTGAGATTTTGCTGCCTGTGGATTCCTCTAATATTTTTATGGTTTCCTATCTTATGTTTAAGATCTTTATCCATTTTGAGTTCAGTTTTGTGTATGGTGTAAATTGATGGTCTAGTTTCATTTCTTTGCATGTGTCTGTCCAATTTTCCCAACACTATGTTGAAGAGACTGTCTTAACTCCATTATATGTTCATGCCTCCTTTGTCAAATATTAATTGAGCATAGAGGTTTGGGTCAATTTCTGGGTTCTTTATTCTATTCCATTGGTCTATATGTCTATTCTTGTGCCAGTACCAGGCTGTTTTGAAAACAGTGGCTTTGTAATACAGCTTAATATCTGGTATTGAGACCCCTCCTACTTTGTTCTTCTTTTTCAGGTTTGTTATGGCTATTCAGGTTCTTTTTTTACTCCTGAGGAATTTTGGGAAAATTTGTTGTAGATCTGTGAAATATGCTATTGGTATTTTAATGGTGATTGCATTGAATCTAGTATGGATATTTTAATGATATTGATTCTACCAATCCATGAACATGGTTTGTTCTTCCATCTGTTTGTGTCTTCTTCTATCTCTTTTTTCAGTGTCCTGTAGTTTTCTGAGTATGACCTTTTACCATCTTAGTTAACTTTATTCCTAGGTATCTTAATTTTTTTTGGTGTAATGGTAAATTAGATTGTTTTTTAAATGTTGTGCCTTAATCTTTCCTAAGTGTTGTTGAATGCCAGTGTATATCACTTTTAGAACTTTGAATTGCATTCCTAAAAAGAAAAAATATGAAATGCCTCATATTTGAAAATGTATTTTCAATAAGTGAATTTAGCTTCCTTGAATTTATTCCTGTGTTGTATTTAGATTTACTAGTATTAATCCCTTACTTTGCCAGAAACTTCAAAAATTCGAGTTGAGCCCCAAAGGTGGATTAAAGAGCAATCCTAAGGATTATTTAGTGTTTAATAAAATAGCCATATGAGATTTCAACACTTTTAATTTTCAGTTTGTAGTTAACTCCCATCAGTTTGTAGATAAGTCCTAGAATATTATTCTCAAAATAACAATAGTATTACTAATTATTATCACTACTAACCCTACCTACTAAAGAGGGAATATGCAAGTTGACCACCATTTCGTCACAGCTGAGGCCAAGTTCCCATAAGGAGCCTTAAGGAGCAATCAGCATAGACTTGAGGCTACCCTCCACTGCACCCATGGGGCTTGACAGGGGACCTCATCCAGTACCCCCCACCCAGCAGGACTTGACAGGAGACTACAAGGTACACCCCCAGTGCTGGGTCAGGAGAACTCAGGCCACACCCTCCACTAGGTGAGGCTTGACAGGGGATTTTAGGCTTTGTCCTCCACCTTACCACTAGGCTTCCAACCACACATCCTGCCCCAGCACTGAGCTAGGGACCTGAGGCTGTGCCCCACAGCTGGGCTGGGCTTGACAGGGGACCTGAGGCTGCACCCGACCCCTGCCTGGCAGGGTTTGATGCAGGACCTCAGGCCACGCTCCTCACTCAGCAGGGCTTAACAGGGGACCTCAAGGCATGTCCCCTGCCCTGGTATGGGCTGGGGGACCTCAGGCCAGGCCCTCTGACTGGCAGGGCTTGATAAGGGTGGGACTGGCCGGGTCTGAATCTAGCATAATTGGGGGGGGATGGCTGGGTCTGGGTTTAATGGAATTTTGATGAACATGTAAGTGGGATGGGACTTGACTCTGGGTCCTGTGGTGGGTCCCAGACTCTGACAAGAGGAAGGTTTTCATGTACATTTTACTAATGCATTTTACAAATAGCAATATTAAATTATTTCCTCTAATTAATATCCTTTTATTGTGCACAAAATTCATGCACTTGGCCACTAGTAACTAGTACTAATATAACAATGAAACAACATAACATGTTGATTACCAAAATATGACTGAAAGCAATTTAAATCTTTTTGCTATTTCTGAAGAAATCATCAATAGAGTTATTTTAAATGTGGGGCAACATGCCATAAAATTCCTCTATCTTTTTTTTCTTATCCTGGTAAGCAGGATAGTCTCTTTAAAATCCCCCTTTATTCTCAGTCTCTAAAGAACATATTTTTAATTTACCTCAAAAGAACTTTTTTTTTCTCTAGCCAGTGGGATCAATTGGTTTAACATCATCTCATCCACTGAGAGATCACTGATTTGGTTTCTGGTCAGAGCACATGCTAGGGTTTTGGGCTGGATCCCATAAAGGGCATGCAGGAAACAACAGATTGATTTTCATCTCCCTCTCCCTTCCTCACACTTTAAACTCAATTAAAATTTTTTAAATAACATTTTGTTAATTCAACTTGGGCAAACACTTGTATTTCTATCCCTTTTCCTCTCTCTCTATCCAGTTATGATGTTGATGGTAATGACTCTCTACAACTAGCATCTTCAGTGCAATTTCAGCTACTACGCTGATGTAGCCATGGTCTGGAGCTAATCTAGCAGAGATGCAACTCTCCAGCTCTCTCTGGGGCAGTCCTCGTGTGGTGGGGCAACCTGATAAGAGTTTCTGGTTGTAGAGAAAACAAATGAAGGATAAAAAAGCCTGAGTACATAAAGGTAAAATTCTCCTTAGTGGCCATGGAAGAAATAAGGCCTTGAATACACCTATGTGACCTTTTCCCCAGTCTACTTTATGGAGTCAAATCAATACCTCCTTCTACAAAGAAGCATAAAATGCTAATCAGTGATAATTAGCGGTCATTTCCATCAATGGCCCAACACAGACTCTTTTCATTCTTTTTTTCTATACGTAGGGTAGTATTTCTTTCTCATATCCCAAGGGGTGGTGTGTGGCTTTCCTTGGCTGCATGCATCCATCAGGGACTCTTCTGGCTAACCTGATCCTTCCCAGGAAAGAAGAACTTAGAAGTTAGGATTCTTTCTCCAGTGCTTCTGGAGGAAGATGGGATATTTACGACATCTTGTTCTTCATGGGTGAATTGAACCACAAGATGTGCATTGGTGCCTTATTTATTATTTATTTATTTATTTATTTATTTTTTAAAGATATTTTATTGATTTTTTTACAGAGAGGAAGGGAGAGGGATAGTTAGAAACATCAATGAGAGAGACATCGATCAACCGCCTCCTGCACGCACCCTACTGGAGATGTGCCTGCAACCAAGGTACATGCCCTTAACTGGAATCAAACCTGGGACCCTTCAGTCCACAGGCCAATGCTCTATTCATTGAGCCAAACCAGCTAGGGCCATTGGTACCTTATTTAAAGTCAACCCCTAATGCGCAGGCAGACAGAAGATTTTATCCGTTAGTTTTGTCGATCCATTCTGGGATCTGAAAAATACCTAAGAACAGCAATCATTTGTGTGACTGACCCCAACTGTTTATCATCTGAACAATAAGACTGGCTTCCAAACAATGTTTTGTAAACTAGAGTTGTATAAAAGAAAGTCAGTTAACTAAATAATGTTCCACATAGTTTTAAATAATATTGAATAAAAGGAAACTATCAGAGTATATTGCATTGTATTAGGGGTAAAGTGGTTTAGTACATTTTTCTATCAATTGTGTATGCAGGTATTTGATGCAGATCTTTATATAATAGATTGCAATGTAAAGTGTATGTTTTATGTGGGTCATAATCTAAAACGTTAGAGCCTAAGTAGTCTCACAATCGGGTTTGAGTAATTCATATTTCCTAGTCTAATAGAATATATCTGTATATTGCCTGACTTCAAAAAATGTGGGACATTTTTATCATTTTTGGTTCTGTGGTCTATTATGATTTCCTGATTTCAGTTTTCTGAGCTTCATTGGTTGATTTTACTCTCCAAAGCTACTCTTTCTCTCTCTCCATAGACTTCATTTTCTAGAGTACTTTTATGTTCACAGAAAAGTTGTGTGGAAAGTACAAGTTAGATACCAGGCCCAGAAATGCACAGCCTCTCCCACCATCAACCACTATCAATATGCCCACTACAGTGCTCTATTTGTTATAATCACTGAATCTACACTGGCATATCATTACCAGCCCAAATTCGTACCTTACACAAGAATACACATATGGTGTTGTGCATTCCATGCGTTTTAACAAAGGCATAATAATATGTATCCACCATTATTTTGTCATCATAAAGATTAGTTCTACTGCCTTAAATATCCTCTGTGTCTATCTAATCATCCTTTCCTCCCCTCCACTCCTGGCAAGCAAAGATATTTTTATTGTCTCCATAGCTTTGCCTTTTCCGGAATGTTATATAGTTTTAACCATATACTGCGCACCTTTTCAGATTTATTTCTTTCACTTAGTAATATGCAGAAAAATGTGCTAATGTATTCTGATGGCTTGGTAGTATTCTAACATAAACTGTGGTACAAGCAAACAATGAAATCTTTCCATACAAATTTTGGAAATTATGAATAAAGCTTCTATAGACATCTGTGTGCAGGTTTTTTTATGGGGGTATAACTTATTAGCGCATTTGGGTAAATACCAAGGAGCATGACTGCTGAATTGTATGGCAAGCATATGTTCAGTTTTATAAGAAGCTACAAACTCTCTTCCAGCATCGCTGTACTTTTATACACCCACAAGCGTTCCTGTTGCTCCATAACCTCACCGCATTTGGTGTTGTCAGTTTTCCAGTTTCTGGCAATTCTAATAGGCATATAGTGATACCTCATTGATGTTTTAATTTGCATCTCTCTGATGACATATGATGTGAAGAATATTTCCAAATGATTATTTGTCAAGTGCTTTCTTCTTTGAGAACCTCTGTGAAGATATGTTTATATTTTTAAAATAGGGTTGTTTATTTTCTTATTGTTAGATGTTATAATTTCTTGGTATATTTTGTATAACAGTCCTTTGTTAGATATGTGCTTTGCAAATGCTTTCTCCCAGTCTGTGGCTTGTCATCTCAAAGCCATGTTTTGTTTTGTTTTAAATAAATTTTTATTGATTTCAGAGAAGAAGGGAGGGGAAGAGAGAAATAGAAACATCAATGATGAGAGAGAACCATTGACCAGTGCCTCCTGCTCATCCCACACTGGGGATCGAGCCCGAAACCTGGGCACGTGCCCTGACCCGGAATCAAACTGTGACCTCCTGGTTCATAGGTAGATGCTCAACCACATTATTAACCAATGTCATCTTTATAAACTTAGTAAAATTAAAAAAATGCTCTGACTTTAAAAATTGATTCAATTTTGAAATATACATACATAAGATAATTTTATGTTAACTAAAAGCTTTTTAATGGTAGGCATAAAATAAATATAAAATAAGTGATATATTAGATACTGAAATAACATTTTTTAGTTCTTAGATACTTTTTAAATGTATTTGATCATTTTAATTTCTGTAAAAATTTAATCCCAGATAAAATTATTAAAATCACTGCAACTGACTTGGCCATATGTAACTTACTAATAAAAATGTTACTCCTAATTATAGTTAAGGATTTTTTGAGCATATTTACTTAGAATGTCAAGTTATGTCTAATGAGTTTAGATAAGTAATGGTATGTCAGGATATCAATTCCTTTATGAGTTTATATTTAACTTTTGGTGATTTAAAAAATAATTGTTATGATAAATATAAAATTCGTTAATAAATATCAGTCATTGAATGTTTAAATCATGTGTCTACAATCAGTAAAACATAGGATACAATAAACTTAGGGCACATTTCACTTTTGAAATGCATTTTCTATCACAGTTGTATAATATAATAAGGAAAAGGAACCCCAAGGACATAGCAATGTGTTGAAATTGTTTTCATTTCCCAAAAAACTAGCATTGTTTAACTGTGATCAGGGAAAGTAAATCCCAGACTTGATATATGCTTTCTTGACTAAAACTCTTCCACATTTTAGTTTTGCTCAGGTTTAATTATTTAGCTGTTATAAAATAAAAGTTCCAATTCACTTTATATATTGTTGAGAAGTAAAGTTTACTATTTGCTACCACAGAAATATCAAAGAAGAGATATTGCAAAAGGAACAACACAATTTCATATGTACAGAATAATTTAGACTAGTATTTATTACTTATACGCTGAAATGTTACTCCAAGGGATCCAATCTTAAACCCAGCATGTGGAATATTTTAAAGTATAGTCTAGAATTTCTTTCTCAGCTATTAATTCATTACCTAATAATTGACTTTATAAGTCAATGATAGGAGTCATTATATCAGCCAACCAGAAAGAATAAATTAAAAACAAAACCATCTACATTAAAACTCTTATGTAGTGATTATTTTGCTTTTTTTCTAATAAAAATTACTTTTTATGATAGAAGTAAGATATTAACATTTTTGGACAATCTCAGAGAGCTACAATGCTGATACTGACTTAATTGTGTCAAGAATAACATGAAATTTGTTTCTGTTTTCATAATTTCAGTTGAATTGGATTACATTTTGTTAAATATCTTAGATCTTTCTCTTTTAGAAGAGGAAGAAGAAAATGGTAAAAGCCAAAAAATTATGAACAACAAATACACATCTATCAACAAGTGAATCTAAAAATTAAGTGAATTAAAAATTTGATCAACAGAATAAATTGGTGAATATAATAGAATCAGGAGCACACAAAGGGAGTAGACTGATAATTCTCAGGGGGACAAAAATCATAAAGCATCAAACAGACTGTGAAATTACAGCAGGAAGATTAAAGTTAGGTGAGGTAAATAAGTGATCAATCAAAGGACTTGTATGCATGCATATAAGCATAACCAATGATCACAGGCACTGGGGGGTTGGGGTATGCCTGGGAGGGAGGGGGAGCAATGGGGAGATATGTATAAAAATTAATAAAAATTAATAAAAAGAAAAAAAAATAAAAATAAAAAATAAATATCTTAGATCTTTCATTTATCAGTTGAGTATGTGTTTTTTTAATACTTACTAAAGGATATCTTTCCATTAATTTTTAGAGAAAGTGGGAGGGGGCAAAACAGAGAGACAGACAAATCAATATGAGAGAGACTCATGGATTGGTTGCCTCTGTTGCACATGCCCAGAATGGGGAACTGAGATTAGGGATCAAGTCTGCAACCGAGGTACAGTATGGAAAACATGATCCTTTAGTTTGAGTGATGATGCTCTATCCACTGAGCAAATGAGCTAGAGCACCACTTGAGTGCTTTTTTTTGTTTGTTGTTTTTATTTTTAATTTTTTTAATATTATTATTTTTATACATATCTCCCCATTGCCCCCCCCTTCCTCCCAGGCATACCCCAACCCCCCAGTGTCTATGTTCACTGATTATGCTTATATGCATGCATACAAGTCCTTTGATAGTTCTCTTATCTACCTCACCTAACCTTAATCTTTCTGCTGCAATTTCACAGTCTGTTTGATGCTTCACTGCCTCTCCAGAGGCAGCTTTTCCGTAGCCCGTCTCCCACAGTGTGCATGTCTCTGTTCTGCGGGGCAGTAGACCTCACCCTATCCCAGGTGAAATCTGATCTTGCCATGTGCCATGTGGATCTCTGAATCTGCTGCACGTCTGGGCCAATTGGAGAGCAGTGTTCTGGGTCCCTGGCTATTCAGTGGGTGCTTCAGCTGCAGGTTTCAGACCGCTGCAGACATCCACCTCCATCTGTAAGATGGCGCTCGCTCTGGTCGCTCCGGCCCACAAAAACCCCATGGCAGTGGGGCTGCCTGGCCAGGAAAGCCCCATCCAGCAGTTCCCCACCTTCTCCTGGAGGATAACTGACTCTTAACTTGCCAATAAACACTCCCACTGTGACTCTCAGCTGCTCTCTCTCTCTCTGCCCAGTGACAAAGCTCCAGACATGTCTGTCTATTCCACCGCCATTTCTCCCTCCCACTTGAGTGCTTTTGATGTAAAAAAAAAAATCATGGATAAGTCTGAATCATAGAAAAAGATGGTTTTGTTATTTATAACCAGTTTGGACAAGGAAGATAATTTGTTTTAAATGTAAAAAATGATTAGAAAATTAAAGAATATTGATCAATAATGCAATGCACATTTAAAAATACTAATGTTATTTTATAGTAAATAATGACATAGTAATAGGCTACAAAACTTAATAGCAAAAAATAAATCTCAAAGTAGATAATTGGACTGAAATTAGAAAACCTTATTACAAAACATAAATGCAAATCAATGAAAAACATTAACTCTAAACAATTACATAAGAAATCATCTACAAGGCATGTAAATGCCAAATTCACAACCATTACTGTAACTGTGGATTAACAATATGGCAGCTATAGAAATACTCCAAGATGGCGGCATAGGTAAACACCTACACTGCTGCCTCGCACAACAATTTCAAAACTACAACTAAAAGACAGAACGGACATCATCCAGAACCACAGGAAACCTGGCTGAGTGGAAATTCTACAACTAGAAGGAAAGAGAGGGGCTCACAGAGACCCAGAGGAGCTGCAAAAAGCTGAGGTACGGAGACCGTGTGTGTGGAGAGAGCAGGTGCCGAGTACCTGTCTGGCTTTCTCTGGTGGGAGGAAGAAGGAGACTCTGAATGGCATTGAACCCCTTATTCTACAACACTAAACCCCAGATGCAGTCGAAACTCATATGGGTGGAGTTTGGACTGTGAAAAGGGAGAAGTGCACGTAAATTTAGGGGAGTCGCAAAAGAACAGAAGTCTGGAGGCATGAAGAGCACTGCGCTCAGAGGACCTACTGCTGATTGTGCCACTGGCTTTCACAGGTGGGCAGGAGACAGGCCCTCCCAACTGTGTCACTTCTAACTCCACTAAATCCCAGTTTTGGACGAAACCCTAGAGACCCAGACTCATATGGTCCTGGAGTGCAAGGGACCTGGAAAGGCAGCAGTCTAGAGGCACTGAGAGAGAAAGTGTATGCACACGCACAGGGAATGCTCCAGCGATTACCCAGTCACATGAGACTCAGGGGCTGTGGAGGGCAGGGCCACCTGGAAGGCAAGGCG